>KN838897.1:21213-35370 GCA_000827195.1 Laccaria amethystina LaAM-08-1
TCTTGCAATTCATATTTACAGTGATTTGGACATGATGGATGGCACTATCGAAAAACAGGCAGGCAGAGTAAACGACCTCGTGGTTTGAGGCCGAATCAGATGGTGGTTGTAACAAGCTGGGGAAGATGGACGGTACATGCTTACATGCAACTATATAAGCTACCAAAATTCATGAACAGCTTATTGGATAACAAGTGCTATTCACATCGAATGTAGACACAGTGTCCAAATCCCAGAGTCAAACTGTCCACAATATTCCGTTCACATCGACACAATGTTCCGAAAATACATCAACTCCGTGAGAATTCCACGTTACAAACATGTTTTGTAGAAATGGCGGTGTACTCTTCGTTGGTTCTACCGATGTTATACGTTAATATCTTGGTTTACTTTCTTTCTTTCTTGGAGGTTCAAACAATTCTCTTAGCACGACGCTTGCGCTCATACTGTGGACTCATTCATCATCTGGCTGAAGGCACAAAGGCAACAGTGTCCAAGGACGGCTGCAAAGCGACGCTAACGAACCCAGGATGCGCTCTTTCCATTCGACCATCTACGGATATTTCACCCGTCCTCGCCTTCGTTTTTCTAATTCCAACACTGCAAAACAGTAAAACTGGATCTCTTGACTCATACGTCCCCGATGTTAAACGCGGTCCCTCAGCTATCGTTTCTAGCAACACTCTCTACCCACACTTAGCCCTGCGACATCAGCTGACTTGTCCCGCCAAAGCCTGGTCGATTTCATCGCCCTCAGCCCAAGGAATCTCCCCTGTGCCACTCATACCGGACGGCGGGAGTACTTATTACAAACAACGTGAATACTTGGCTCCTACTTTACTCTGCGTGCTGGTATTTACCGCATCCTAGCCTATACCGGACCCGTAGATGTACCTCTGCATGGTGCTGCCAAGAAATGGATCAATACATGGCTTGCGTCAGTGGGACGATCTTTTCAACTTGCCCTCTCAAGGGCGGACACACTCGACGAGACTCTGGGGATAGAAATCATTATTTACTCGGTTGCCCTGGTTTTGTGCAAGATCGGTGACGTATTCATCACTCTTCTGCTTGGTTTCTTCGTCTACTTTAGCATCCGGAAGCTTGTCAACAAGGCAGACAGCCGCGCGGCTCGGCCTCACCTATCTCCAGCGCTGCATGATTTTTCCTCTGTCCTGTCACTAGCATACAGCCTGACTATCGATGCGGGGTTGGCTGGAGAGCGGGTTGCAACCGCCGTTGATCTTGGCAGCTTGTCCACCGCTATCGCGGACAGAGTTTCACACAAAAGTTCTGCGTCTCCTCCCCCCTTTGATTCTCTATTCGCTAGTTCAGGCAAGACTTCTTTTTCAACGGGTCGCGGTATCTCGGTGTCGAATATCGGACAAGTTCAAGCCGAAATGAAGCCGAAACGAAGCAAACTTCAAATAGAGATGCATGTTCATGAGGGCAAGTCATTCCTGGCGCTCGTAAATGGAGATATCAGCGAAACTTTGGACTATCCTGACTCTAAGTTAGCCACCCCGGATGTCGACTTAACCTCGAGGCCCCTCCTACCGCCAAAGTACACATCATCTGTCAGCTCTCCGTCAACCATTGAAAACGAGGAGTACTTTCGTGTGGCCGCTACCGAAATCAGCAACAACGTCGGAAACGATTCTGTTGAATCTCTCTCTGTCGGAAAACTAGCCTCAACAACTTCCACGCCCACGTCGTCGAATAGGTTCCGATTTCGCAATGGGGACAAGAGCATGCTAAGGTCAAGAGTGTCACCGGCTTATATCAAGAGCTCACTGCTGAAAGACCGGCGGCGTTTGAACATACAATCTACGTACGGACGCCAGCGGCCGGCTTCTCCAATTTTGACACGGATTTCAGCTTCAGCTTCTCAACCGTCTACAACTCATTACGACATCGAAGCATGACGTCTAGAGCTACTCGAGTCCTACTTCTCGCATTAATAGATTGGACTTATGTGCCTTCCAGACTTGGAACGGGCCCATATTTTTTCAGGCGTCGGGTTTTGGTTTGGCTTGGTAAAGTTTAATTTTGTTCCTCAATTTGTAATTACCAAGGGTGACAACTTGAACATTGCGGAATACACTTCTCGTTCAATTCGTGAGGGCGCCACGATGGCCGCTATTTTACCCTCCGACTTTGGCCAGCGTACCCTGCTTCGGTTGCTCTCTGCTTGGTCATGATGGGGGGTCAGACCTTTTTTGGAAAGAGTATTGAGGCTCACCCATGTTTTTTTTTGTTTTTGTTTTTGTTTTTTTTCACACTCATGTTTGAACATTGTGTATATATGTTCTCACAGAACCCTTGACTGATTATGACCCTGTCAGTCACTCGACGCCGGGTCAGGGTTTGACATTGTTAGACCCAGGTCATGACAACACTGCATTCCACAGCTATACTCCTTTGATTTTTTGCTAGAAAATTGAGATAGAAAAATACAATGCAGTACCTGACACTGAATCATTGATGCATATTGTACAAAAAATCTATTTTTCAACAACTCATGAAATTTCAGAAAGAAAAAACAGTTGTCTGCTTCAACTCTGGCTGTAAGTATATCAAAAAAGTATGTAACAAATGATGAACACTTCATACTTCAAATCAAGTAGTTATTGGAGAGTGACATATGAGGAAAAGATTGGAAGAAATCAAACCACCTCTGTGCAGTTGAATAAACATCTATGCTGTGAAGAGGATGTAAATCTTACATACCTTTCTCAGCTCCTTGAATACAGACCTCTAGTATTTCTGCATCTGCATCCTTTTCCAGATACCTATATGTCACTGCAAGATTCTTCATGGCCTGACTTGTAAACTTGTGGGTTCCCCCAAATATGGTGGTTCTTCCTCTCAGAACTTGGATCTCCAGCTGCTCTGCCTCTGTGTATTTTTTCAGATGTTTATATGTAAGAGCCAGATTTTCCATTGTTATGAGTGTTTTTGGGTTGTCCTGTCCAAGTAGCATGGTGCTTGCATCCAGACATTGTTTCTGCAGATTTTCAGCCTCAGCATATTTTCCAAGGCTATCATATGTTTTAGCAAGATATCCCATTGAAATGATTGTGTCTGGGTGTTCTTTTCCAAGAATTCTTATCCTTGCATCTAAAACCTGAATCTCCAGCTGCTCTGCCTCCCTGTATTTCTCCATATTCTGATATGTGTGACCCAAACCAGCCATTGCTGCAATTGTATCTGGGTGCTCCTTTCCAAGCAATCTGATTCTTGTGTCCACACAGTGCTTATGCAGCTTTTCTGCCTCTGCATACTTTTTCAGATCCCTGTATGTTACAGCAAGGTTTCTCATTGCTGTAGCTGTATCTGGGTGGTCATTTCCTAGAACTCTTATGCTTGCATCCAGAACTTTGGTCTCCAGCTCTTCTGCTTCTCTGGTTTTTCCCATCTTGTTATATGTATAACATAAACGAGCTATTGCTGTGATTGTATATGGATGTTCCTCTCCCAATGATCTGATTCTTGCATCCAGACATTGTTTCTGCAGTTTTTCTGCCTCTGAATACTTTCCCAAAGAATGATATGTTGTAGCAAGGTTTCCCATTGCCATAGCTGTATCTGGGTGGTCATTTCCAAGAATTCTTATGCGTGCTTCCAGAACTTTGATCTCCAGCTCCTCTGCCTCTCTGTATTTTCCCATATTCCCATATGTATGACCTAAACCAGCCCTTGCTGTAATGGTATGTGGGTGTTCATCTCCAAGCAGTCTGATTCTTGTATACAGACATTGTTTTTGCAGTTTTTCTGCTTCCATATACTTTCCCAGATTCCTGTATATTACAGCAAGGTCTCCCATTGCAATATTTGTATGTGGGTGATCTTTCCCAAGAATTTTTATCCTTGCATCCAGAGCTTTTGTCTTTAGCTTTTCTGCCTCTCTATATTTTCCCATATTTTCATATGTATGACCTAAACGAGCTATTGCTCCAATTGTATCCAAGTGGTCTTCTCCAAACAATCTGATTCTTGTGTCCAGACATTGTTTCTGCAGTTTTTCTGCCTCTGTATACTTTCCCAAATCTCTATATATTCTAGAGAGGCACTCTACAGCCCTGATGGTACTGTGATGATTTTTGCCATATATCTTTCTCCTGACATCCACAACCATGACTGCTATAATCTCTGCTTCTTTTGAATAGCCTTGTTCTCTAAAAATCCAAACAAACTTCTCACAAGCATCATCAAAGTAACTGTCTGCCAGCTCTTGCTTTAATGTTCTATTATGCCGAATATTTGCTTTGACATGTGTCACTAATCCCCTTCTGAATGAATATGGCTGTCTGTCAAAGTTCTCATGTAGAGAGCAAGCCAACATGGTATATGCCATTAAACAGAATTTCTTTCTTTCCTTTGAGGTCATTCTATCCCTATACCATGAATGGATCAGTGGGTGCACAGCATACTCCCCACCATGTGAACCCAATCTGATGAAGCAAAAAGAGATTAATAATTGAATCCCCTCCTTGAAGAAAAAATTATCCCAAACACCAGCATCATTGAGAGGAAGCAGTCTGTGGTCCAGTTTAGAACTTGCAAGTGGTAAGGTAAACTTCTGAAGTAGGAAGCCAAGCCATGTTTTTTTCTTGCCTTTTTGTATAGCTGCATTAGAGAAAATATCTTCACTAATAGCATCATGGTGAAAGAATGAAAATATTGCCAAGATAAGAATTGCATTCTTAGCTGCTCTAGCCTTCTCAAAATCAACAGACTGAGTCTTTAGTTGTATTTCCTTGTACAACATTTCCCAAGTTCCATAAACAGATCGATTATATTTAGATGCTCCTTTGAATTCTGGATTGGATAACAATGTCTTTCGTTGTTGAGAATATATCCCCAGATAGTCTTTGATATTGATGGCCCCAGAACGAATAATGGCACCAGCCTGGTCAACAGCCAGAGGAACACAGAAAAGTTCTTTTACAATCTTAGAAGCTTTCTCATGTAGGTCATCAGTCTGGGCTATATCCAAGCAACTGGCCTTGAAAAGTAACAAGATGGCATCACTTTCTGCCATTTCTTTAACTTCAAGACAATTGGCTGGTGAAGTCAGACATTGCATGGCAGAGTTGCGACTAGTTATGAAAATATTTCCACCTAGCCCAGATGGAAAATATTGCTCCAACTCCTCTGGAGTCAATACATCAGCATTGTCAAAGACGATCACATAATTATGTTTGAGAGCACCAATCCAGAGGAGAGCAGATTCAAGTGAGCCATCCAGTGCACAAGACTGAGCTTCAGGAAGATTGCAGACACCCTTTAGCCCCTGAATGATGGTTGAAGTAGACGATGCATCAATCCAGAAAACATGAGAAAAGCTGGAGAAATCAACTTTCATTCAGCAACCAGGGTCAACATGTGTTAGTAGGGCACTTACTGATCAGAAATTCCTTCAATAAACCGTAAGCAGATTTGGGTCTTTCCAATACCCCCCATCCCATGCAGGAGAAAATACTTTCTTGTCCGGACTCCGTGACTGGGACTGGTAAAATGTTCCTTGAGTTTGGCAATAATGTCAGTGCGGCCTGTGAATCGAGTGCTTGAGTTCGGCTTTAGAGGGATCACTGCGTCAGATGTCGTTGCATTGACAACATTGTAATTTATCTGCAGAAGATCCACGGTCGTCGGCTTCAGATGCGCAGAAAAGATATTTTACGCACGGTATTAGCTGCGTTGAAGGTACCGCCGTTGACTACAACATTCCGTGAACCCTGAAAAATGGTTGGTCGTCTCATGTTGAAGCACCAGAGATGGTAGGAGTGTGGAAGGAGAAAGAAAGGGATAAAGAGGTGATGCCAGGAGACCCCCAACGCATGAGCGCTGTGAACGATTGACAGTTTGGCGCGTATTTCGCGACTTGCCAAACACGTCTAGTCCCCTTGTTCCTCATTGGGACCGCTCCGGAATAAATCTATCTATCTTAGTCTATCTTTTACAGTTCATTTCACAAATGACGGACTGGTTACCGAACCCTTGCTCCGCTGTCAGTTGACTGCAGTTGAGAACTTGTACAGTAAAACCACGCTTCTGAGCGGTTCACGGATATCTCTTAATTGATTCTGCTGTCATCGAATACAACAGAATGATGTTACTTTCCTTTCCTCCTTGCATCCACACGGGTCTCATTCTGCACCCTCGTCCATATTAAAACTCATCCTCGCCCTTCCTCTTCCTAACCAACCCTCTCCAGCACGGCCTCATATTCTTCGAACAGCTTATCCAGCCGCCCCAGCCTTTCCAAGTATTTCTTGTCAGAAACCCCTGAGGGGCATGTCGAAGCACTCTTTCTCACATTGGATCACCTACTGAGAGAGGCGAGAGTTATGTAAATCAAGATGAAAAGGGAGACGAGAAAGAAGCACTGTCTCGCTACACCCGGTTTATTTATCATTCGCAGCCTCAGTAAGCGGTAAATTGCCACGTGGTACGAGACCGAGAACGCTTCCGTCGTCTTCAGCGTATGATTGGCAATTGGGCAGGTGGAGCAGGTGCGAGGATCCTAGAGACGAAAGATAGCATACGTTAGAGTTGTGGAAATGAAGGAGTGAAGGAAAGACGAGGGGATAGTGTACGTACCATTGAAGATGCTGCAAGACGGACGCGAGCTCCTTAACGGCTATGGCGGCTGCGATGAGGGCGAAGCCTGGTGAGGTGACGGTACACGTCTCATCGAGGGTGCAGTCTGCCACGGACTTAGGGCGTATTAGCTATGAAGTGGGATAGACGAGTTGGAATGGGTACGTACGTCGAAAGGCGCCACAGTGTTGTCCCAGGAATAACATCATAGATGGGCTGGATGTGTATCTTTGGGCGTGAAAGATACGTGGGAGCCGTGCAGCATACCCTTAAGGGTGCTGTAGGACAGAAGTGAGGAGCTCGATGGCCGCGATGGGCGTGAGGCCTGGTACACACCTGGTCAAGGGTTCAGTCTGTCAGGGCAGTATTAGCTGTGAAGTGGGATAGACGAGTTGAATAGTGTACTTATGTCTGAGGGAGCCACAATGTCGTTAGGGTAGTAAATCGCAGACGGGGCTGGATGTGTATCTTTGGGCGTGGAAGATGCATGGGCGCTATGCCGCATGACCAGGAAAGTGTTGGATACTGATGCAGACTGAAAACGATCTGGAGTTGATGTGCTTAGTTGATAGGTAATAAGTAGGATGGTCTGGAAAATCGATTTACCTTCCCCTTCGTAGCTACAAGCACTGTCTGCAGCCATCGACTTCCCCTTGAAACCATAAACGACCCCGGCGTCTGGGCCTTCAAAACACCCGGCTTCGAGTAATTCGCACTTTCAGAAGCATGAAGCATGAACTTGCTTGGTCTGGGAGACCATACGTCGATGAGGAGGATAAAGGCCCTGAACGACGGGGACGAAGCGCTGATCTGCAGGAGGAGGGACGCAGCAGATTTGGTGACTGACGGTGTGCTCTGAGGTGGTTGTAAGTAGAGAAGTTGATTGGGAAAGGGTTGAGACACACCAAGGTCCTGAAATGATAATATTTATGAGATGACATTCATTCAGAGAAGGCGAGGGAAAAACGTACGACTCCGAGGCTCATTTTCTTCATTTTGGCAGCTGCACATTTGGCTTTAGGTTTGCCTCCAGGCTTCGAATTCGGAGAAAGGTTGTCGGACGGCGTTGGATAATGAGACGGGGCAAGAGCCAACAAATGTGCTGGTGCAGACGCCCCAGCCCTGTTTAGAATTTAAGTTGAATGGAGGTGCAATTTTAAGAAAGGGAACAGACCATTTCAAAGCTCGGGCGACGTAGCATCCGAACATGCCAATGGAGGCACTTCGTCGTTGAGATCTTCTCGAAGCGGAGGCTATCCGAAAACCTCTATTGCATGAGCTTGAGTTTGAGGTCGTCAGCTTGGGCGGCCAGTCTAGGGTATATTATGTAGCGTCGTTAGATGAGGTGTATAAACCCACAAGGAAAGCTCCAACTAGCTCTGTGGGCCTCACGCGTATAATAAATAGATCGCACCAAGTACGACTTTTTTTCTTCAAGTTCTAAAAATAAATTGCGAGATAGGAGAAACGGGGGTAAGTACTGGTAATATTGAGGAGCGTTTCCAATCAATCAATCAGCGTCGAGCCACGTCGAACCGAATGTCGTTGAAGACTTGCATGATCATCGATTGCGAGAGAACGCCAAGAGAACGCGCTAAAATTTGAGTGCACGCCAAGAGAAATCACGGAACCAAAGTCCGATGATCCTGGAAACAAACACACCTTCTCCATCGCCGCTGACATGTGCTCCATCAGTGGCGAAATTTCTCCCCCACCATACGCCGGCTGTTTTGGGATGGGCGCTAACGTTGCTTGGACCTTAACCACGACTATTCCACTCACTCCGCTCATATTTTGGACCCTCTTGACACCAAACTAGCTCACATTGGAATCATACTTGGAGAGCGCCGATATGTCAGTCTCAAGTTTTCACCAGTTTGACGAAAAACAAATTCCAAGCGATCACGACCGGATACCCCCACCCTCCCATCGTCACGCCGCGCCTTCAGCACCCTGGCCATGGGTAGACATCGAGGATGGTGCGTGCAGTACTGAGAGGTACTCCACAATTACATTAATGACATTCCTTGCAGAGGTCGACCCGGTCCAACTTGAATGTCCACTACCGCCCATTCCTCCTCCTTGCGACCATAAGACTTGTGGGGGTTGTTGGACTGGCTATCCACAATCCTTGTTTCCCAATTGGACCCCTCGGCAGGTGGAAAAGAGCAAGATACGAAGCGCTGTTACTGATTACCGACGTGACATCCCTTGTAAAATATATCACGTTGACGTGGGTGAAGACGGTTTTTTCAGAGATGCAGGTGTGGCACTTGCAGACGAATCGAACAAAAGTGAAATCTGGGATCGTATCATTCATTCAACGGTGCGTCTCCTTTTTCGTTACAGTGTTAAGGACTCGCCCTGATTACTCCATCTCCAGTACCAAGATCAAGACGACCTCCGGATTCGGGCCCTTTTTATTGAAAACATGTCTGGACCTATACTCCAAATGCTAGGGACACGGTGAGAATTTATCCTTGCTTTCACCGAGTCATTCTTGATGCCCAGAGGGTCAAAATGCATGGCCATCTTGCATGGTACTCTCCATTTCGGTGTTTTTGAGTGACCATCATACACTTCAAGCTGACTAGAACTACTCATTTCTGGCAGGCACAACATCGAGCCCTTCTTCTTTTCATCATCTTTGAATTGGATACCGTCACGATTTCAAGAGGAAATTCGCGAAGGCCAAGGCGATCGTAAGATTACGTTCGCGCATCTGGGATCTACAACTTATACCTACATTATTCCAGATATCACCGTAACCTTGACCTTTCTACGATCCATCACTGCTGGAAGCGCTATTAGTCTAGATGCTTATGCCTCATCAGAGACATTGGCAATGAGGGAAAAATCTTCTGTTGGTGAGCGATTTGAGCCTCGTGTGACGCTTCTGCCAATCTTATGATCGGATGCCAGCTACACATTTGCTTGATACACAAGCACCTCTCGATCTACGGTCAAGTAAGCCATATCTTTCCCGTGAATGGGTATCGGCTAACTCCCCTCCCCTTCCGCTCTTCCAGGCGGCTGTCGACTCGTCTTGGACCTCCTTTCTGTCCATCTAATACGCCGGCGGCACGGCAGCACCATAATCTCATTTCATCCCAGCTTGAACCTTCCAACCACTACCGCTCCGTATCTTCATCAAAGGATCCGTTTCGCTGGTAAATATTACTGTATCTGCTTCGTAAATAAACAAACTGATATGTTGGCCGTTGATAGGACAAAGCGTATACTGGCAGAATATATTCCGTAAGTACGAGGACCCAACATTTGTGCTCCTTGTCTTCATTTGGCACGCCATCTATGCTTGGGATGAATCACTTGAGAACCTATACATTCACATTTGCGACCTGGTAAGCTTATTTTGTGCGATACTTAACCCCCTTTGCAAGCTAATTTGTTGGTTGGTAGGAATCACGAGTGATCCACACCTCAGAAATGGGCCTCACACAAGAACTACACATTATCCGCGCACACCACCTTCACTACTCATCCCTGCTCGACAACTTCAGAAAGACGGTCGAGTTCGTCCGGGACACACTCAATCCGGCTCTCGAGAGCCTTTCGGAAGAAGATCGGACTGAGAGCAAGTTGGTTATGAAGCGAGAGACACATACTTTGCTAAGTGAGATCGAACGCTTGAACAAAACGAGGGATATGCAGGACAAGCGTTTGAAAAACGTGATGAACCTCGTATGTTTTCCTCGTACTGTGCTTTATACGAACCCATAACTGCATTCCCGGGAACCAGGTATTCAGCAGTGTCAACATTGATGATAGCAAACGTATGCAGAAGATGACAGAATCTTCCGTTAGGGACAGCGCTGGTACGCTATGTTTCCAGTAATGCTCGCCACCCAAACTGACTTCTGCTTTCAATGTAGCCGTACGCCTCCACGTCTGAACTCTAATAACATTCATTCACATCAATACCACAGATGAAACAAATCGCTTACCTCACCATGATCTTCCTACCAGCCTCTTTCGTCGCAGTACGCCATCCTCCTCCCCTCCATCCCCGCTGACCCCACTTACCCATCCTGTAGAACATCTTCAGCATGAACGTAGACAAGATCGCTCCAGATACGAAAGGCACCATCCCGCACTTCATAATAGCCGCCATCCTCCTCTCCCTCGCCACAACCTGGATAATCATCACCTTCCAAAGCAAATACATTTTTCCGGAGAAGGCGTCATTCTGGACACGGCTTGGCTGGCCGATCTTGATGTTGAGGCGGGCGTTTGGGCAGGATCCGTATGCGAAGCAGAGTCAGGACCTGACCCTTGAGCATCTCGCTAAGTGATGTAGGGATCGATTACGAGATCGAACGAAATGTTAGTCCACCCCTTTTGCAGTTTTCCCAGATGCTGATGGAGTGTTGGATTTAGCCTACGACCGAGTTGATACCCTACGACTCAATTCATGATACACGAACTATTACTCATCTTTTTGCTTAGAGTCTATATCAACGGCTAGACACTGGGACTGGATTCATACCCCTCATGTATTTGCGCACGGATGGATAAACTAAGAAAGGTACCATGGAAGATTGCGGCTCTCAACAGGCCATTGGCCAGGTCAGCCCACCGCGTTCATCTCGGACGTCCTTCAAGTCACCACGACCTGGGCGTTTCAGAGCAGCTGTGCTTACTCCCCAGGGAATAGCATCACTACTTGGGTATGCTATGTAGCAGCTTGGACAATCAGAACAACTTTTTCCAAACGTTTTCCCATGTTTTGTTATAAAACCCTTCCAACGAACCGTCCTCAGAATCATCATCCCAGAGTTGCACCTCCATCATACGGGTGCGGATAAAACCCACACTTCAGTGACTGGAGGGAATGGAAAGACTTTTCTAAAAAGGCAACAACAACATCGGTATCACCAATAGGGGATGTACATGGGTTCAAGTGACGAAGAGTCCGTGAAGATACGGTCTGTTCTGGGGTCGGGAAATCAGTCGTGGCCTTGAATCGAAGTGTCAGTTCTTCGAGTTGAGGACATGTAGCGACAAAAGCGAGAACCCCGGCCGGAGTGACTTTGGCGGTTTCAAGTCCAAAAGTGCATTCTTCGAGACATAGGTTCCGGAGAGCAGGCCAGCGTTTGGCTATTTCCATCAGGCTAGCATTGTCAATGTCGTAGCTTGTGTCGAGGGAGATCGATAATTCGGTTAGATTATGGAATTCAGCACCAAGGCAACGAAAGATGTTTGCTGGGATGATAGAAATGCGTTCGCCCAGATGCTTATACCACTGCGCGGATGAGCTATTGTACAATGTCAACTCCTTGAGGAGGTGACCATTTTTCAAGTTTTTGGAGAGGACTCTGAAGAATTCTTCAAGTTCCCAAACATGGGGGTTGTCGTAACAATAGATTCGCTCGATCGCAAAACGTTCAAGTCTGTTGGGTTTCCAACGTGTGACAAATTGGGAGACGGAGGTAAGTAATTCGGTCACAATGACGAGTACTTTGAGACTTGGAAAGACGCTCTCGATGCCGAGAGTGTTCGGTTGGATGGCAGGTAGTTGAGAGAAATCGATACCAATGATGTTGATTAGCAAATTTTCGAGTGCTGGCAGAGTAGACAGAAAAGAGACGCCAACGTCAGAGAGTTTTAGCGAGTTTATGTTCAGGAAAGTGACGTTCGTCAAATGGGGGAGGAGTTCCACGATAGCGGGGGGACTGTCAAGGATATGCCGTTCGAAATATTCATTTTCCATGATTAACTTCAGGGAGGTAGGCAGTGATGAGGCAGCCGCTAAGAATTCGGCCAGTGTAACTAACTGGGCAACTGGCGTGGATAGGGAAACTTCGTTACCACGATACACAACTTCCATAGATTTCAAGGCGCCTCCAATGACCAGGTGGGGTAAGGAAGCTTCTGCCTTGAAATCATTTAACAACACCTCTAACTCCCTGACATTTGGCACAAGTGGTCCTTTTCCGGGCTTTATTTTCCGAATATGATCAAGGGCGTCATCTGCAAGGGACCCAGACGATGCTTTAACTCTCTGCGTGTGATAGGACTTGAATCGACTGCTCGACATAACCTTGATTTTCGTAGAGTAATAGAAGACTCGGCTAAAATCTTCAGGACGGATGGCATCCCGCCTAATACTCTATAAAATGAGCGGTAAAAACGAGGAAGATAAACGACCCATGGAAATATCGCACGAGTTTTGGTCCCGGAAGGAATATGGGGGGTTCCCGAGGAAATATTTTCACAGCATGTGGTGGAAGACAATTGATAAGGTTATAAAGGTCTGCGGGTTGCGTGTGCCAGAGGACATCGCTGGCGGGGTCAGTAAAAGTTTTGCAGGTTCTGGCAAGACTAGCGAGCGTAGCTGGAGGGCTTGGCGCTCGATAGCAACACGGTTCGCTGGAGATGTGCTGAAATATCTCAGCAAGGATTTCCTGAATCTTCAAACAGTGGTGCATAATAAGACTCAGAGGATGTGTCAAGATGGGTTTGAGAATTGTGAGGAGATTCATGTGTCATGATCTAATCTGATCTCGTGACGAGACCAACTGATTCCTGTAGATATCTGCAAAATAAGAAACTGTGAATAATTGCCCGTGATTATAATTGAACTTTCCCAACACCACGCCTCAAAATAAGAGTGCCCCTTCTCATCGTCCTCCTCGTGGAATTGAATCGTTGCCGCAGAAAACGAGGCATAACTCAGTTTTTGAAGGCGAGGAAAAGCGTTGCCTAGAAAAGCGGCGATGGCATCAACATCACCAACAGGAGATGTACAAACGTCTAGGTGACGGAGCATTGGCGCAGATACGATCTGTTCCAGGGTAGGAAAATTGGTCGTGGCATTAAACCGAAGAGTCAACTTTTCAAGTTGCGCAAGAGCCAACAGGACTGATTTTAGCAATATCAATTCCGAAAGTGTGTTCATCAAGGCATAGATTCCGGAGGGCGGCCCAGCCTTTGGCTATCCCCATCAAACCGTCATCATGACGCTCGCAGCTTGCGTGGAGGAAAATTGATATTTGGGTCAAATAATGGTCGTGCCCAAAGGAAACGAAGGCCATTCGTTGAGATGACGGTAGGAATTTCGTCTGAACCCCAATCCAACTCCGCGGACACGCCATTGAACAATTTCAATTCGACCATTTCGTTTATTTTCGTAGAGTGCTTCAAAAAAGTCTTTGAGATCCCAAACACGAGATGGAGTCCATTGCTCGATCGCAAAAATTTTGAGTCTGGGAGTTTGCCAACTTTTGACGAATTGTGGTACAGAGGTAAGTGATTCGGTGACAATTGAGAGGGACTTCAGGCTCGGAAAGGTTGTCCTGGGGTTGAGAGTGTTGGGTTGTATGACAAGCGGCTGAGCGAAATTGTCGCTGGTGATGTTGATTGACAACTGTTCCAGCGCTCTTCCCTCAGTCATTTCTTTCCTTCCTCCTCCTTTCGCAGTCGTTCCTTTCCCTCCTCCTCTTCTTCTTTCCTCTTCCTCTCCTCCTCCTCTTTGACTTTACGTTCCACATCCTCTTTCTCAAGCCTGACCTTTTCCTCAGCCTCTGCTGT
>KN838898.1:14793-32505 GCA_000827195.1 Laccaria amethystina LaAM-08-1
TGTGAGTTGCCCTGCTTTTCACTGTACTCTTCTTGTGACCCATTATCTTCATTTGGTTTCTTAGCCTGTGAGTTGCCCTGCTTTTCACTGTACTCTCCTTGTGGCCCATTATCTTCATTTTGTTTCTTAGGTTGTGAGTTGCCCTGCTTTTCACTTTTCACTCCTTTGGTAATTCATTCCCTGCATTTGATTTTCCAGGTGGTGTGTTGCTCTGCTTTTACTGTGACTCTTCAAGTAACTCATTCTCTGAATCTGTTTTTTTTTAGCGTGTGAGTTGTACTTTTTTTCACTGTGCATACTTAGCCAACTTATTCTCTCGTTTTGCTTTTCTTAGAAAGTAAGTCATCCTATTTTTAACAAGCATGTTGCTAAGGAATCCTTTTTAATTGTTTTCTTTTTTAGAAAGTATGTGACCTCAAATTTCATTGGCCACCCTTTTGGCAGTTGGCTATCTGTATCTTTTCTTTGACAGCTTGTAAGTTTTATGTTGTAGCTCTCCTCATTAAACATAATACTCACTTAATTCTGTTACCACTCATTGTCCAGTAATTGACCTATATTTACATTTATTTTATTTTTAGAATGTTTGTTGACCCCTTATTCCTATATATGCCATTTAAGTAACCCATTCTCTTTCTTCACCTTTCTAGGCGGTATGGTTTTCATATCTTCTTATTTCAATGCCTCTAGACTGTAACTTTCTATCCCAGATTGTATGTTTCAATTACATTTTACATTCAAGTGTTCTTATTTTTCATAGCTTGTATGTCACCTACTTTCTTGCCCACTGACACTAATTCCTCCATTTCAGGAGGTGTGTTCCTTTTATTTCTTTATTATAACATTTATTCATATAAACAGTGGGTCAGTTAACTTTCATATTAGCAATTAAGTTCCATAAATTCTTACTTATTCTTTTCTAGAGGGTGTGTTTCCTCAAATTTCAACTGCCTCAAGTTAATGTAATATTCTCTAGAATTCTCAGAAAGCGATAAAGAAAGGCATTTAGTGTCAAAATCCCAACCTGTACAAGGATTATCATTGCTGTTATTGTCTATCTTGATGAAGCTAGTTGATGCTGCATATTCATGATATGCTACCAGTTATGAGATTGTAATGGTGTGAACATGGTCCTGGTATAAACAAAGAAGGGATATGGCAAGAGGAGTAATTGGTTCTTGTTACATATAGTGAAATGACTCTGTCTGATGCCATGGAAGGCCATGAGTATGCTTCTGTCTTCTTGAAATATGAAGTCATTTCTTATGTATTCAAAAATAACTGGCAAAAAAGGAGTTCAAATGAGAACAAATGAAAAACAACCATTTTCATATGGAAATGGGCATCCACATTTTTCCTCATCCCATGTTTCCCCCCATCAGTTTTACCATGTCCATTGCAGTGTTGCACCCTTCACAAGATATAAATCCATCCCCAGCACAATCCAGCTCCTCATTCAGAACATCAACTGCCTGTTAATACTTCACATACTGCCCATATTCTCTTTTGTGTTGTTGTACCTCTGTGACATATGTCCAGTGCCTGTACAAGTCTCCTAGGTAATTTCCCTCTTACGATGTTATGCCTTTCTTTTTTGGATTGTTTTGTTTTTGTTTACTTAGTGACTGTCACGATTCAACTCGTATTAGTCACACTAGCACACGTGTAGTAGTGACATCTTTTTCTATTCATCGTACCACCACTACATTCGCTCATCGTACGGCTGCATCGTATCACGCCCTCCGTTAGAGTCAAAGTAAGTGATCCAAGTTTGTGAGATCATTGAATATTCTCCTAGAGGTATTCGAACATCCTTCAACCTTTCTTCTCAAACTCTACTTCCTTGAGGATTTCCTAAGGAAGAGTAGAGATTGCGCAACGGATATCCAAAGCACTAGCGATCTCTACGAAGAGTTCGTGAACAAAGGACTAAGTCGTACGAAGCCCGATTAGTCCTCACACCATTGTAATAAATCGATATCCACGTTCGCCAGACCCTATGTCGTTGTCTCGATTACCCACTCCTACTGTACCTCACAGGACACCTATTACAACCTCAGCCTCAGAAAACACCATGGGATATGGCACACCCTCGTAAGCCACACTACCCCAGTCATCTTGAAGCTCTGAGAGGGTCTGTTGCAAGGGAAGTGAACTATCTGACCATGACCACACAACCTCACATGGCAAGTTCCCCAGTTGAGATAGAGATGCTGCATATATGCCTCATGCCTCTCATGTGAAGACCCAAAAATCAGCAAATTTTCATAGAGCTTGTGATGGAGAAAGAGCATCAGCTCCCATTTACATACCTCTTGCTCTTCTTGTGGAAGGTCAGACATATAATCAGAAAGTTTCAGCATGATAGAGAAAGTGGGAGTTCCATCATTCCAAAGCATTTGGGGAAACTGGGCTTGTATGAAACAAGGCATGACGATGGCATGTTGCCAGTCTATCAGGCTGATGAGTCATGGGTCACCTGTTTCCTGGACAAGGACATTCCTCAGAGTGATGTTGGTGGTTCGACATTGGAAATCACATTGGACATCCAAGAGGTTTAAATTCTCTTCTGCATTGTAGAAAGGTTGACGTTGGTGGCAAGCCAATTGCTTTGCAGATGCATATTTAATGATCCAAGAACACTCCAATTCTGTGCCTGCCAGCAGATAGGACTTTATGTCAGGCCCTACCTACAGAGAGGGGATAAGTAAGATGCACATGAAAATGGAGGCTCCTTGATCTTGAACTTCAAAAGTTTCCCACAATACTTGGGACATGGACAGTGATAAGGAGTGTAACAATACACTCCTAAAAATGCAATTTTTAGCATTTATTCATGTAAAACCCAACAGTGCTATTAAATACAAATTGCAATGATTACAAGGATTGATAGACTTGTCTAGTCAATTAAAGTATCTCCAAGAAATGTGCAAGTCTAGGTAGTAGAAATTATGGTCAGCACATGATTGGGCCACTTTAATATGCTCAAAGCCTATAATAAAGACTACACTACCATGAAATAGTCCACAATAGGTGTTTTAGAGTAGAAACACCTCAGCACAGGGTGTTGGATTATACATTAAACATGGGCATTTATTATCAAAGGATTAAATTTATTAATACAATGAAAGACATGTATGCAAATAAATGTGACATGAGCCAGATGTGTGAAGTCAGAATGTCATGTGTGGAAAAGTATTATGCAACCAGTTGAGCTTGTGATCAGTCTCACACACTTGTCACACAAAGAAAGAATACCTCTGATATTATGTTACTTCAAGAAATTAGGTTTGAAGAAATTAATAGCTTTCCTTCCTAATTAAATTAAGAGAATACTACTAGTGCTAGCTACAGTACAAGTACAGAGCCTAGTAATAAAAATAAATCACTAAAGTATGAGGTTTGCAAGGATGCAAGCCATTTCCGGAAGTTGCTGTGCACACATCAAAAGTGATGCATTGTGTGCCACAACCACGTGAAAGTATAAACACCCAGAGAAAAACAGTTCGGATGTGTTGGCCATAACAGAATACCTTCATTCCATATGAAAAACATATGATAGAATTATTAAATGGCACAATGATGCTCTAAATATGGAGAGCAAGCCAAGATAAAGATTTTATATTGAAAATCTACCTAGAAAATCACAATCTAAGGATTTTGATGGCACTGATCAATGGATCAGCATGCCTATCAACACTATGACACAATATGCCAACATAGTGACCTAAGTTATTGAGAAAGAAAATACGCAAGATAAAAGAGAGATAAAATAGCATTTCAGCTATTTCCACATACACATAAAAACTGATCCGTTTGAATAATTATAATCGATACACTAAAAAATCTGTAGTGTCCCTCGAGAATGGCTACAAAATAAATACCATACACTAGTAAAATATAGGAACTACCCAGCTATTGAAGTATTACCATAGAAAAACACATGTAAAAGCATAGATAGGGAATTTTCGTATTTAAGGAGTGCATGAGCAGGTCTAAACACAAGGAATTGTCCCGCATTGACCAGCTAGTTGCACTCCGAGTAGAGACTCAGGAGGTGGAGAGTTGTAATCAATTTTAAGGAGCTTTCTTTGTGATAAGAGATAAAGTTTGAAGTGAACAAAGCCAGTGTGCTTGGGATTCATTACACTTTGTATTTGATAAGCTTAAGGAATTTAAGACAAGGTTTCTTGACAAGGCAGCAAACTTGTAAGGACACTAATTGGATCATATTGATATTGTAGAAGCTCAAGGGAGTTATATGAAATCAGGAGTCATAAAGTCTGTTGTTTTGTGGAAATATAAAGAAAACCTGTTAAAAGTCAGAAAAGCAAGTCAAGACAAGGTAGAAGATGGATCCATAAGTCTGTTATAGCATTGCTATTAAAACATTATCAAATCACATACCAATTTACCAAGTCGTTTTCAAAGCCTTAGAGCCAAGATTTGCGATTTTACACAACAAAAATTCGTAAAAACAGTCAATAAAGTGAAATTTTACTAGACAAAACATTTGGGTATTCCCTAATACCTTGAGACCCTGAACTCGAAGCATTTATGAGGTCTTTACCTTCCCTGGGTTATTCCATGTGGAATGATGATGGAATGGTCATGGAATGATTAATTCCATATGGAATTCACATGGATTCCATGGAACAATTCCACATGGATTTTGTGGAGATTCCATGGAACAAGGCTCCATTTCCGTGGGAAACAGCATTGCCAAAAATAATGTAGCCATTTAGAATTGAACACTCGACTCTGCGAGAAGATCACATGGGCACACCACAGGCAATATTACTGCTATACCATGGGACTGTCTAAAATAGATAAACCGACCTCAATAAATGTTGTTGTATGGCCACACCCAAATCAAGCGTTGGCATTTTCCAACGCTTGATTTGGTGCCATCAACAAACAACAAACATTGCCTTCCCACCACCATCATCAACAACTTGTCAACGGCCACCATCACTGTCACCGCCCCACACCAACACCGATGGACCACAACCACGACATATTGCCATGTCACCGACTGCCAAACGAGTGCCCGCCGTGTCGACGATGGCACACACCAACCCGGCCCAACGCCACATTGTGCTGACGACGTGGCACGTCAACAGTACCCTCTGGATGTGCCATGATGACGAATGACGATGGCTGGGAGGTGGGGGGGATGCAGCAACACTAGGTCGTCCACACCAGTCACCAGGTGAACGAGCGCTGGTCGGATCGACACGACACAACCACAACAACGTGGCGTGTCACCGAGCCCAGGTGAGTACCCTCCCCTTCTCCCTCACTTTTCATTTTAATACGGAATGCAGATGCCACGTCACCAACCGCAACGTGGCAACCAAACAACCAACAACAATACAAATCATTGTTCATAGTTATTGTTTATTTAATAATGCAAAGGTGAGCACCCCCCGCCCACCCCCTTCGTCTCGACCCCCCTGCCTAACAAGGTGCCACCAAACGAACAGGAGCCATGACAGCCACATCACCCCCACACGACGATTCCACCCCCGCACGATGATGCCACCCCTGTGCGAGGAGTCCACACCCACGCAACGAGTTGACCCCCACACAATGAGGACACCTCTGCATGATGAGAACACACCTGTGTGATGAGAACACCCCCGCGCGACGAGGACACAACAAACATGATGCAACGTGCTCATCCCCTTCCCTCTTCCATCCCCCTTCTTTTTACATCCCCCCCCTTCTCCATCCCCCTTCTCTATACATCCCCTCCACTTCTCCATCCCCCTTCCCTTTACATTCACTCCCCTTCTCCATCCCCCTTTTCCATCCCCATAAAACAGTTAATATAGTAAAATGGATGTAATGTAGTTATCAATTATATAGTTCAATTCATTCCATATGGATTCCATATGGAATCCACTCTGAAAATGGTGTGGAATAAGTGTAAAATTATGGTTCCATGAACTAATTACATGGATTCTATATGGACTCCACCCTGGAAATGGTATGGAATCTATCTGGAAAAGATATGGAATCCATCTACCATTCCATGGAATCCACCTGAAAATGGTATGGAATCCACCTGGAAATTCCATGGATTCCATCTTACATTCCATGGATTCCACCCTCCCTTCCATGGATTCCAGATGGAATAACCAGGGGAGGGTAAAGTACTGGCATTTATGCATGTACCATGAGTAATAGTGTGTTTAAGGTGTTGTGAGTGAGTGAGTGTTGTTGTTTGGTGTTCATGCATCAGTTCAGTGTGCACATTGATACAGAGTGTAACAATACACTCCTAAAAATGCGAATTTTTAGCATTTTTACACATAAATCCCTGTAAGACACTTAATACAATTACAATGATTATAAGGATCAATGGACAAGCCCTGTCCAGATTAAAGTATTTCTCTAAGAAATGTGCAGTCTATTGTAGAAGAAATTGTGGTTGGCACCTGAATGGGCCACTTCAATATGCTCAAAGCCTATAAAAAACAACTCTACCACAAAATATTACACTACAGGTGTTTTAGAGTAGAAACACCTCAGCACAGGGTGTTGGAAAATACACTAAACATGGGCATATTTTACAAGAATTAAATTTATATAATTCAAAGAAAGACACATACTCGCTGTGACCAAAAGTAACGGCCAACATCACAGTCACAAATCACATGCTGTGTTGAATGTGTCATGTACTCTTCTTCTATTACACTACATAAATGCCCAGACAACATCAACATGACTCTCCAAAGAAGAACTGGTTTATTGGTTCTGTCCTCTCTGGCTTGCATGTATCAGAAGCAGCTCGTTTGCATCATATTCCACAGTGCACAGCTTGCAGTCTCTGGCACAAATTTGAAGAGACTGGTTCAACTCATGCGCGACCTCGATCTGGTGTTCCAAGAACGGTCACCCCTCGCATGACACATGCTATTGTCAATGAGAGCACCAAAAACCTCTCACAGAGATCGGAAACTCCATGACACCTGAAATCTCGGCATCATCTGTTCGTCGTGCTCTTGTGGCGACAGGGAGGCATCACTGTAAGGCTCGAAATGTTGTTTACCTCACAAAGGCTCATAAAGCTGCATGTAAGAAGTGGGCAATGAAATATAAGGATTATGGAGCAGAGGATTGGGAGCACATAATATGGTTGGATGAATGCTATGTTTACATGGGCGATGACTGTGGCACGGTTTGGGTTACAAGGTCAGCTGGTAAGGAGTACAATGAGGATTGTGTCATTCTGACATTTAAACAGTCGTCAGTGTGTGTTATGGTGTGGGCTTGTATTATGGAGAGTTGGAAAGGGCCATTAGTTGTGCTGGAGTATCCAGGTGGGCAGGGAGGAGGTATGACAGCGAAGAGGTCTCAGGATCAGGTCCTTGAAGGGCCTCTTCACTATTTCTACATGCAGATGTCAGAGGAGCGAGGTTTAGTGGCCTTTTAACAGGATGGTGCATCATCACATAGGGCGAAGACGACTACAAAGTGGCTTGAGCAAAACTCTGTGGCCACATTCCTGCACCCAGCCTCATCTCCTGATCTCAGCCCAATCGAACCCTTGTGGAAGACACTCAAGTCACACATTAGAACATGGCCACACCCTCCAAGTAGCCTTGACAAACTCAAACTTGCTGTTCGAGAGGCCTGGGATGCAGTTTCAGTGGACGATGTCAATAAACATGTCAGGCATATGGAGGATTGTGTAAAGGCATTGATAGCAGCCAAGGGAGTACCCAGTACTAATTAACTTATTTGTATATATTCTTCCTCTCTACTTCAGACAAGATGAAGTTGTTCGATGATACACCAAAATATAATGAAATTGTATTTCTTGCCACCACATGTCACTGTGACGTTAGCCATTACTTTTGGCAACAGCAAGTATGCAAATAAATGTGATGTGAGCCAGACATGTGAGGTCAGAAAGTCATATGTGGAAAAGTAATATGCAAGCATGCTCTACCGGTTGAGCTTGTGATTAGTTTCACACACTTGTCACATGGATCACTTGTCACACAAAGAAAGAATACCTCTGATGTTATGTTACCTCGAGAAATTAGGTTTTAGGAACTTATTTGCTTTCCTTCCTAATTCAATTAGGAGAATACTACCAGTGCAAACTACAGTACAAGTATAGAGCCTAGTAATGAAAAGAAACCACTAAAGTACAAGGTTTGTGAGCATGTGAGCCATTTCTGGAAGTTGCCATGCATACATCAAAAGTGGCGTGTTGTGTGCCACAACTGTGTGAAAGTGCTACCACCCTGAGAAAAACAAGTATGGACATGTCAGCCATAATGGAATACCTTCATCCCATACAAAAAACACATGATAGAACTATTGAATGGCATAATGATGCACTTCAGTCACCCACTGACTACTGACTATTAGTCTTGCAAACTTCATGGATACTACAGGACTAAAAGTCAGGGTGTTTATCTACATTGTATATATTCTGTGGCTTGTATATCTGCACTTTGACTCAAATATATTTTGAGCACCAATGTCACACAAAATATATTTCTAGTGTGTCACACCTCAAAATATATTTCCTCTGTCTAGACCCTGAATTGTGATTGTCACACTGTAGAAATATATTTCTTGAGTGGGATGGACTCAAAATATATTTCTTATGTCTAGACCCTGAATTGTGACTGTCACACTGTGAAATATATTTCTCCACTGGCATGGCCTCAGGACATATTTCCTGGATGACTAGGGGTGTCTGGGGTCCTAGTTTCAAAAGAAAAAAACTTGTTATTTTTTCATTATTGGGGGTATTTCTGGCAATTTTTTCTTTGTTATAAATGCTGTCCTGGGATATAGGATGCCTGCTGCTTTCAACAATGAGCTGGGGTGCTACTTGTTGTTATCTACAATGATAGGTACAGTTTTGATGGTCTACAGCATGCTTCCAAATATGGAAATAAATGAAAAATAGCAATGAAATAGGGAAAAATCAGGGGGGGGTGACAGATCTATCATGTTGTTTGGTGTTGTTTCCATAGAGAAAATACAAAAAATCCTCATATCTCTATAATGGGAGCACCCTATGAAATAATTCAAACATATTGAAAAAGCTATAGTTTAGGGCCCCAACTTTCATTTTTGACCATTTTGATATTGTGTACTATTTTCAGGGTATGGAGTACACTTTCACATGAGGAAATATGCAGAAAATTAGTAAAAACATTGTCATAGTGCTCATTGATACTGATATCGATAATATTATGGGAATGGTGAATACTATTTCTATTTTTTACTCCTATCTTTTTGATTTTGTTGCCATTTTATCTAAGATATTTACCATATTTTATGGTTGATTGTGGACACTGAAATATAAACACAGCCCCCCAAACATCATGGCCAGAGTGAACACCATTCCTGTTTTTTACACATTTTTTTATGGCTTTCTAGCTATTTTCTTAAGTTTTTCACAATATTTTATTATTAGATGTGGACCCTGAAACTTGAACACAGCCTCTCAGACATAATGATAACAGTGAGCACCACACCTATTTTTAGCTCAATTTTTCATCAATTTTTTCTGATTTTGTGAGGACCAGAAAAAGGTCTTTTTCAATCTGTATACCTCTGTTTGGTTGTGATGAAAACCATTGATATTGCCAAGTTGTCATCCAAACCCATTCTTTTGCATCCGTCCAATCCCTGCAGGTTTTTGAGGGGGAAATTGATGGGATACATACTTGAATATTACAGGAACCATAATTTATTTTTAGTTTGTGTTATATCAAGTAGAGGGAAGCAGAAAAGCCTAAATTGTACTTCAGATGTTCATTTCAGAGTGTGTTTACATATATTTACCAACAGCTTCCCAAGTCAGACTCCAAAAGTTTGTAGTGTGCACTTCTTTGATTAGAAAGTTTGTAGTGTCCGCTTTTTTGATTACAAAGTAGTGAGTGCTTTTTTGAATTACAAAGTTTGTAGAAGGCACTTTTTGAGACTACAAAAATGTGTAGTGTGTGCTTTTTTGATTAGAAAAAATTGTAGTGTCCGCCTTTTGAGACTACAAAAGTCTGTATTGTGCGCTTTTTTAATTAGAAAATTTTGTAGTGTCTGCTTTTTGAGACTACAAAAGTTTGTAGTCTGCTTTTTTGATATCTTGTCATGTCCTTGACTTTGCGTAGGTACATGGCAGTATTTCGTCATGCCCCACTTATCCCTGCAGAAATGGAGGCATTCCACTGGAATCCACAGGAATGGCACCGGAATCTGCGGGAATGGCACCGGAATCCACAGGAATGACTCAGGAATGGACAGGAATAGAAGTTTATTAGTCATTTTTGTAGTCTATATCCAATTTTTGTGTCCTCTTAGGAAATTTTGTAGTCTATAAGTGACTTTTGTAGTCTATCAGTAATGTTTTGTAGTGTTTCAGTGTCAATTACCCTATTAGAGTATGTACCTTCCCTTTTGGGTGATTTTTCCCATGATACAATAGTTGTAGCCTCTTCTCTTAGCTTTCAAAATGTGTTGAAATAATGTTGTTTGGCATTATTATCATGGAGAAAAAAACAAAAAACAAAAAAGAACACAGTGGTCAGAAAAATATTTACCCTCATATCTCCACAATAGGAGCATTCTAAGATGTAATTCAAACAGATTCTACAAAACACAGTGTAAAGCTACAACTTTTATTTTTTGACCATTTTTGGTAATTGGTCATGTGATCATTCTTCTGACAACCCATCAGATTGTCAGGGTCCAGCCCAACAAGGAAATATTACCTTGGTTGATCTACAAGTGAATAAAAACAAGATAAAGATGATTTCACCTGTGACTGCTTTCAGGGTCCAACCCCAAAAAGAAATATCACCTTGATTGATCTACGAGTGAAGAAAAAGAAGATAAGAATGGTTAAAACTGTGAGGGTCTTGGACCTTGAAAGCAGTGCCTCATGGTGCATACCATATATACAGCATCTATATTTTTTTCTGATTTTTTCTGATTTTTCTATGATTTTTTCCTTTGAAACACCTAAGTTTTATTTTTGGACATCTACCCTGGACCCTGAAAACAGCACACAACAATATTGCCCACTATCTGTATTTTTCTTTCCGATTTTCCCCTATTTTATTAGCATTTTTCATCTGAAAGTGCAAATGTTTCCTTATTTGGAAATGTGGACTGGACCCTGAAAATGGCACCCCACAATGTTGTTACCAACAGAGAGCACTAACCTATCATTTTGCTTATTTTTTCGGATTTTCTGACTATATTTGTGTAAATTTCCATATTTGGAAATGTACACTAGACCCTGACACCTGTGCTCCATCATTGTCACCAATGGTGAGCATCATCCATATTGTTTTTTTATTACCATTTTTCATCTTAAATTGCAAAACTTGCCATATTTGGCAATTTTAATTTATTCCAGTCACTGGATTCCTGTTCCATTCCATTCTGGTCCATTCCAGGGACTATTCCGGTGACTGGTCAAGAATGACACAAATTCTGGTGGCCAGAATGACATTTTGGCTGGTGTCTCTGCCAAAATTGAATCCACTGGAATGACGGGAATCTAGAGGAATGACGGGAATCCAGCAGGAAAATCAGTGGGGCATGAGCAAGAGCTCAATTTCATGTGTGTGTTTGAACATGTTGCCAATGTCACAATGTGTGACATGGCTCAACCAATGATCATCACCACCATCAATGAACCATGATGAGTGCCCACAACCACCTACCAACCTACACAAGCACCTACAGCCAAAGGGCCCAGCACTGCCATCAGCAAACAGGGATGAGCACCCACTAGCACAGACCACCAATGACAAACAGTGACAAGCACCCAACACCAACATCAATGAACAGTGATGTGGGGCCAACATTGTTATTGACAAACAGCAAACACCCACCAGCACCCACCCAGCCTATGCTTTACCCTAAGTGACCATTTACCTGATGCGTCAATTCCCCTAACTGCCAAGTTAGCTACCACAGCCTATAGGGCTCATTGTTGGGCTCCCTGGGGCCAGCCTTGGTGCTCACTGGCTCCCACGGCTGGCTCACTGTTGGACATGGCTTGCTCACTGTTTTCAGGGTGCAAAAGCACACTTCCAAATATGGAAATGTGCACCCTTTCAAATGAAAAATAACAATAAAATAGGGGAAAATTGAGGATAAAATTGGGGGGATGGTGCTCACTGTTGGTGCCCATGTTGGGGTACTATTTTCAGGGTCCAGGGCACACTTTCAAATGAAAAATAGCAATAAAATAGGGGGAAAATTAGAAACAAAAATAGGAGATGGGTGGTGATGATTTTGGGTACCATTTTCAGGGTCCAGGGTGCATTTCCAAATATAGAAATTGTGGCCATGCAAAAGTGAAAAATGGCAATAAAATAGGGGAAAAATGAGGAAAAAATAGGGATGGTTGGTGAGAATGTTGGGGGTGCTGTTGCAGGGTCCAGGGTGCATTTCCCAATATGGAAGGTGTAGCTGTGCAAAAAAAAAATTAACCAAAAAAATCAGGAAAAAATAGGGGATGGTTGATGACAAATGTTGAGGGTGCTGTTTCAGGGTCCAGGGTCCATTTCTAAATTTGGAAAGTATGGCTATGCAAAAAAGGGAAAATGACAATAAAACCAGAAAAAAAATAGAGAATGGTTAGTGATTGGTCCTGTCCTCAGGGTCCAGGGTGCATTTCCAAATATGGAAAGTGTGGATATGCAAAAATGAAAAATAGCTATAAAATAGCAGAAAAATTAGACATGGTACATACTACATATAAGGGCAATGTTTTCAGGGTTCATGTCAGGGTCATTTGCATATGTCTTAAAATGGAAATCTCATCTGGTCAGACCAAAAAGTGAAGAAAAACAAGATAAGGATGACTATACCTATCAGGGACCATCCAACATGATGTTGGGACAATAGTCACATCACCAATTACCAAAAATGGACAAAAACAAAAGTTGTAGCCCTGAACTATAGCTTGCAGAATCAGTTGGGATTTTGTTCTAAAGTACTCCTGTTGTGGAGATATGAGGTAAAAGATTTTTAAAAGCATCCTTTTTTTCTTTCTTTGTGTTTTTCTCAATGAAAATAACAGCAAATAACATGATTTCAACACACATAGAAAGCTAAGAGAAAGCACTACAATTTTTGTATTATGGGGATTTTTTCCACGATACAAAAATTCTTATCTTGTTTTTCTTCACTTTTGGTCCAACGAGATGAGATTTCCTTTTTAAGACATATGTAAATGACCCTGACATGGACCCTGAAAACATTGCCCTTATATGTAGTATGTACCATATCTAATTTTTCTGCTATTTTATAGCTATTGTTCATTTTTGCATATCCACACTTTCCATATTTCAAAATGCACCCTGGACCCTGAGGACAGGACCAATCACTAACCATTCTCTATTTTTTTCTGGTTTTATTGTCATTTTTCATTTTTTGCATAGCCATACTTTCCAAATTTGGAAATGGACCCTGGACCCTGAAACAGCACCCTCAACATTTGTCATCAACCATCCCCTATTTTTTACTAATTTTTTTTGTTAATTTTTTTTTTTTTGCACAGCTACACCTTCCATATTAGGAAATACACCCTGGACCCTGCAACAGCACCCCCAACATTCTCACAAACAATCCCTATATTTTCCTGATTTTTCCCCTATTTCATTGCCATTTTTCACTTTTGCATAGCCATAATTTCTATATTTGGAAATGCACCCTGGACCCTGAAAATAGTACCCAAAATCATCACCACCCATCTCCTATTTTGTTTCTAATTTTTCCCCTATTTTATTGCTATTTTTCATTTGAAAGTGCGCATATTTCCATATTTGGAAATGCGTCCTGGACCCTGAAAATAGTACCCTAACATCGGCACCAACAGTGAGCAGCATCCCCCCAATTTTATCCTCAATTTTCCCCAATTTTATTGTTATTTTTCATTTGAAAAAGCGCACATTTCCATATTTGGAAGTGTGCTTTTGCATCGAGAAAACAGTGAGCAAGCCCCAACAGTGAGCCAGCCATGGGAACCAGTGAAGAGATCTTATTAGTGCTCCCCCTATTCCTGTTGGACTCCATGGATTCTGGCAGAATCCGGTCAAATGAAATTTGGCAGGAAGGCCTGCTAATTTTTTCATTCTGGTACATTCTCAGTCCAGCGGAATTTGGTCATTCTGGAATTGAGACCAGAATGGTCCGCAGATTGGCAAAACGGAATGCAACCGGAATCCGGTTGTTTGTTTGGCACATACCCATTGCCAAACAAGCTATTGTTGCCAAACAAAGAATTGTTTGTTTGGCAATGACTCTTCTTCTCATCCTCACCACCACCACCAGCCTTCATCACTGCTGCCAACCTTCGCCTTCGCTGCCACCTCATAACCCTAACCCACCATAGGCTAAAACTCATGTCATGTGCCAGCTTCACCAACTATGCCAGCCACAGCCAACAAACGACACCACCGCAACACCATTGACATGGCACACTGGCAGTTCACCTGGGCATGCCACATTGTGCAATGTCCAGGACAATGGACGGACATCACAGAACAATGAACAGCAACACCATGAATGACAACAAGTAAATGGGGAGGTGCAGGAAGGTCAAGACACCAGGTGCCATGTGCCGATAGCGATGTGGCACCCAGACGACGCACTTCAGTCACCCACTGACTACTGACTATTACACTGGAGGCAAACACCAGGGCAGTTGATCTGCCTAGGTTCCGCAGTTTGTCCAGTTGACAGGTCTTGGCCAATCATTTTAATTACTAAATTTGAGTAATTGATTACATAAAATATATGTTGGCATTCAATCAAACATCATCTTTAGCTGTTTACATCACTCCCCAATCTGAAATGCCCCCCATCATATGCACCTGTTCATACTGCAAAAAGTGCAAGGTTATTATTGCAGGTATTGAACACCCAGGCAAGGAGGTTTCTGCACAAACTTGTTGGGAGCACGAGAAGCATGATCAACATGGACATTCTCTAAAGCGGAAGTATCCAGCATCCTCAAGTTCCATTCCTAAACCACCTCAAGCACCAGATTCCCCAAAGGGTATGGAAAAAAATCATCTCCCACTCTCTGCTAACAATATTCTAGATGTTTTAATCTCTACTGAGTTGATCATCAAGATGGTTTGTATGGTTGTTATCTGGCTCCATCTCAGGGTTGGTATCAGTCAATCTGCAGCAAACACCATCCTGCAAGCAATTCAATTCATCATTTCCAATATGATTCAACTCATTGAAGTAGCTCTTTCCTCACATGATATCATTATCAAGCTACCAAAATTCAAACTTCCTCTTGATATTCGTTCAGCATATGGACAAAATTTTCCTGAGCCAGATATCATCAGGACTGCTTGTTGCCCATCTTGCTTTGCTCTCGACTCAGCCCCAATTCCTTTGAAGTGTCAGTGGAAGGAGTCTCCAAGATCCTGTGCCTGCAATACAGACCTTTGGAAATCTCAGAATACATCCAGAGGAACAAAATTGGTCCCCAGATGGCTCTACTCTACACAGTCTTTTGATTCCTGGCTTTGTTTCTTTTTATCTTGCCAGATTATTGAAGATGCACTTGATGAAAGCTTTCGGCAACTCACAAATTCTACAGCTGCACTTGGCAGAGATATGCATGATGTCCATGACAGCCCTGCCTGACAAGATTTGACTGGCCTGTTTTCTACTGCTTGCCATCTGGTCTTTAGGCTATATATTGATTGGTTTAATCCTTTTACAAACAAGATTGCTGGTATGTCAGAAATATTTCAGTGTTATTTCATATATATTTATTTTATAATTTTGAAATAGGAAAACATGGATCTTGTGGTGCCATTGTTCTTTATTGTCTGAATCTTCCTCCACACTTGCACTACCTGCCTGAGAACACATTTATTGTTGGCCTCACTCCCCCGCCACATGCACCAGATATGATCACCATCTCCCACATTATTGCAGTACTTTACCCTCCCCCATGGGTTCTGGTGGAATCTGGTGGACTCTGAGCAGTCCGCCAGAATCTGCCGGAATATGTCATTTCGACAGATTCCAAGGGCCATTCTGGCAGATTCCGACATTCCAGCAGATTCCAAGGGCCATTCCAGCAGATGCCCTCAAATCAATGATGAACGATGAATGCCGTTCATCGTTCCGTTGTTCTCATACATGGGCGGTCATCATCGTTCGTCGTTGTATGTGGGCAGCCGTTTTCATTTTCGTTCGTGGGCGTGTCGTTTCCGTACATGGGCGGCCGTTTTTGTTCGCAGGCGTGCTGTTTTTGTACGTGGGCATGTCGTTTTTGTATGCAGGCATGTCATTTTCAGGCGTGGGCAGTTGTCTTTGAATGTGGGCGGTTGTCTTCATATGTGAGCAGTCGTCTCTGGGTCATATGATGGTGGTGGTGTGTTGTGGTCGCGTCAGCAGGTGGTCGTTGAGCGGCTGGGACTGGTGATGTGGCATTGCCATGTTGCCGTCGTCGTTTGTGTACGCTGATGTAGGTATGGGCGGTTGGCAATGGTAGTGGGCGGTGGACGAAGGTGGTGGGTGGTGGGTGTGGAGGGGCTGTCGCATGGGGAGGTCGTCGTGGGGGATGATGGTAGTTGAGGAAGAAGAGGGTTGTTGTTTTTTGATGCCACCAAATCGAGCGCTGGCAAACGCCGACACTGGTTTAGGAAGGTGAATGTGAGAATAACATATATAGAATAAGAGTTCTATACCCTACAACAGTCGTATAGTACAGTGGTAATAATGCTGCTGATTAGTCACATGATGCCTGCTGAGGCTCTGGTTCAATCCTTGCTCATGTACTTATTTTTTATATTATAATAACAGGTGCAATCAATGCATTCCTTTGGAATTCCATGGAATCTGGTCGGAATTCAAATGGATTCCAATGGAAACTGTTCTGGGAGGCTCCTGGATTCCGACCATTCCGCCAGATTCCAGCAGATTCCGTTGGAATTTCCATGGAATTGGAAACCGGAATGGCTGAGGCTCCAGCCAACTGAATTCTGGCGGACTCCACCATTCCGCTTGGAATCTGCCGGAACTCATGGGGGATGGTAAAGACCTCCATTATTGAGCCTCTCATTCATTCTGTTCTCAAATATGCCACTCCTCCAGCTCAACATCTTCCCACATTTCGACATCCTGCAGGTGTTGGGTTCCAAATAAAAGTTTCTCCTCTTATTTCTGATATATAGGCAAGTCACAAGGATGGAGGATTTATGGCTCATGGAGCCACACTTTTCTGTTCTTTTTGCCTCTGTACTGCAGACCAGATTGAAGATCTCAACCTTCAGTCTTCGACTTTGCATCAAGGTGCTCAAGTACGAGATCAGGCTCAACATCAGCAAGTTAGCATTTTACTTTCTCACTTTTCAAGGTTTTTCAGCTTTTTCCGGGTTTCACAAAAAGTCAAAAGTGAGAAAGTGAAAAAAGCTAAATTGCACGGGATATACATAAGTATGACTAATTTAGATACTAACTATAAAGCAGTCGGTGATGGAGAGATGCATTTGGTGGGTATTATATACCCTGTGGCAATGCACAGACCATGTGGTCATGTTTGGCACCATTTACACAACTACTTCTCACGACCACCCTCACAATAACAATGCCGACCCCCTTGACTGCCCCCAACCACCACTGCACACCCAAACAACAACAATGTGGCCACCTTACCAGCCCAATGGACGGACGACAACAACAGACGGC
>KN838899.1:0-25436 GCA_000827195.1 Laccaria amethystina LaAM-08-1
ATGAGTGTGTTGGGCTTGTCAATTAGGCCCTGAGTGTATTCGTAGACTTCACAAAGTTGGAGCATGATGTACATCCGTTCACGCCACACGATCCAGTTTGTTGAATTGAGGAGTTCGTCGCCTGATAATTTAATGATGGCGGCATTCTCCATGCCTCGTACGGCAACAATAGACGGTAGTTGATATAAACTGTGGTCAACTTCGTCTACTGGCTGTGGTGTGAATAGGGGTGATCCCTGAGGAGTAGGATTTCGAGTATTTAGTTCGTTTGCGTTCGACATCTTGATAATAGAGTTCGCGCGAGCTTATTTGGTAAGTTCGAGGGGTGATTTAAGCGTAAGCGGGGCCCATAACCTGTAGAGAGATGAAGGCAGGAGGCACGTCGATTATTAGACACATGAGTCAGTACGTAGATTAGCTACGTAGTTAATACGTCAGGTGACTTGCATGTCAACACTTACACGTATTTGGACCTGTACTATAGGCACGTTCATGTAATGCTCATACGAAAATGGGAGAAGTTTCAGCATTCCGAAAGACAACGCGCCATTTGAACGACAGATACTATAAACTGAGGCGCCGGCTCAGCCAGACCTACATACGATGCTGCCCAAAGTTGGAAAACTACTTCATGCCTAAAAAAATATCAGAAATTATTCAACCGACAATACGGCCTTACCAGTCCGAATATAGCGAGAAGTCGATACGAAAAAGGAATTTTCAGCGCTTTAATCTGAACGCCCAGGTTCTTGACAGTCTCGGTGTATTTATTTCGTGCTTCAGCGTCATTTTCCGCTTCAAGAGCTAATTTCTTCTGAAGTTCCAGAACCTCTTTCAACGTGGACTTGAGCCGTTTCCCCGCGTTCGTTTCCGGAACGAGTTTTGAAAAGTCGACAATTTCGCTTTGAATGTCGATTGCTTCCACAGTTGGTAGCATGTTTTCGAGAAGGTTGTTTATCAAATTCCGAGTGGATGGGGTATTGTTTCCCAGCTCGCGTACGATGGCCCCGGCGTCTATCATTTCCTTCCAATACCCTGAAGAAAGTTCATTTTGACGCTTTTCGCTCAGTCCTTTGGAGATCTCGCCCGACTTGGTGATCCCAATGACGACGGACGACAAGGCTTTGCTGCCGCAGAGGTCTTGGAACACCTCAAGATTCTGACGATCCGAGCCCAACATTCGTGGATGGGATATGTCGTGGAGGTAAATGATGCCACCGAGCTTCATTTTAGAATCATATCTTTGAGTGTCAACGGTGTTTGATCGCGCAAACATGAGGAAGGTTCTGGTTTACGCACGATGATGCCAACGTGACCGCGATGCGCCTCAAAATCTCCGAGTCAGATGTATAAGTATCATCAAAACCTGGCGTATCAATGAGGACCAAACGTCTTCCTTGGAGGTGCGCAGGCTCAGCAATGGGCCAGAATACGGGTTTTAATTGCGCAGTGCATGACTTGAGGTCATGACCGACGAGGACGACATTCTCGCCCATAAAGTTGTTGATGAACTAGTGCAGGCAGAATAAACCATTTCAATCAGCATTCAACACGGACTACAACTTGAACGTAGGAGACTACACACAGTACTTTTCCCAACGCCAGTAGGACCCATAACACTAGAAAGTCCCAGCGTTAAGATCGAACGGTCAGATGAAGAGAAAGTCAGCAGGTACGCACGGTATTATGATGTCAGTATCCTTTCCTTCAATCACAACATCCCTCCGTTTGATTTGCTTCATCCACTTTCCCATTCTGTGATGGCGGTAAGAATCACGGAATACGAGTGCCTTCTATTCGAAATGCAGACTTGGAAATGAGATTCAAGAAGCCTGTCCAGTCTTATACCTTGGCAAGTCCTTGCCAGCCTACGCTCTTAACGCGATGGAACAACGTGCCGAGAATGTGGAATCGTGCTGCAGCATGGCAGGGCACTTTGTGACTGAAACAGTTCCCTCAGGCTCCGAGTAGGCGCTCATTTTTAAGATCAGTATTTCGGATTCGACCTCAAAGAGAAAGCTTGCGCGATGGTGCTAGCTGACGGCCCATAACAGTTGGGGCGTTGATGGGTCGACTGTACTAGTGATCGGCTACTACAGGATTCCTCGTAGGCGTGACCCTAATTCCAGGCATAAAAGCCTGGAATACGGAGAATAGTAAGTAGCGCGACGATAAAAAGATATTCAGCTCTGAAAAATGAAACTGAAAGTCTTTGAAGTTGGAGATTTGAAGTTCAAACAGGTACAAACAGTGGCGGAATTATGGTTTCATGGAACCATCGACCGCCATGTCACCACTCATCGATAGTCATCGATGCATCGATCATCGTTAATCTGTTCATGCATGAGGCCTAAATTCTTGTCAGTTCGGCTCGCTTGTTGTTATTGACGGAAAAGCTGAGTCACTTCGCAGATTCCCGAAAGCGACATCACAACTTGAACGTTGAACGTTGAACTTCCAGGCTGCATCCATGAGGCGTGTCTTGGGAAACAAATATCCGAGGGATGAATAACCTCAATGCTGGCCTCCTGCGCCCTATTTACGCTGCTTCCAGTCCCGTACATTGACATAACAATCATGGGGAAAAATACCAAAGCTGGGAAGATGGCGAAGAAGGCTCTATGGTCAACGAAACTTACGTATAAGCCACTTCCGGACGACATTATTGTTCCGTGGGTAGCCGTTTGTTTAATATAACACGTTGGTTGCTGATCACGTCTCTAGAGTGATGGGTCCAACTGGCGTAGGAAAAAGCACGGTAGATCCTTCGTATCTTGACACCTCTGCTCTCAGTGACTGATATTTTTAGTTTATCAATTATCTTGCAAGGGACTCCGTAAAAGTCGGTCACGAATTGAAATCCTGTACCGCGGACCTTCAGCCAGTAGTTATAACTTCTTCGCAACACCCTCAGCTTGGAGGTCAAAGATTAGTTATCGTGGACACTCCTGGATTCGATGACACCTACGTGCCGGATTCGGAGATTTTGCGTCGGATTGCATTATGGTTGGCAACTGCGTGAGTTTTTTTACTTGAATGCGAAAATGGCACTGCGTTCACCACGATGGCAGCTACAATAGTGAGATGAAGTTGGGTGGCGTAATCTACCTTCATGACATATCGCTGAGCCGCATGCTGGGCACAACCCGCAAGAACCTCGAGGTGTTCCAGAAGCTTTGTGGTGATGACGCTTTCCGAAGTGTTATTCTAGGTACCACGAAATGGGGTGACGTCTTCAAGGAGGACGGAGACATGCGGACCCAACAACTTCGTGACAACTATTGGCGGGATATGCTTGATCATGGGTCAAAGGTTTTTAAATTTGAAGATTCCTCGAAGTCAGCCTGGACGATGGTGGACTCAATTGTCGAGCTAAACCGAAGTCGAGCGGAGGTTCTTCAAATACAGCGAGAACTGGTTGACGCCCTCAAGCTCATTCCTGACACAGAGGCGGGCCAGAAGCTACGCAACGATCTCGATCAAGTTTTGAAAAAACTCAGGGAAGACCGGAAAGCGCAAAAGAAAGACGAATCCAAACGCCTGGAACTCGACTACGAGATTGCCCAGGTCCGAGAACAGATGAAGTTCATGCGGGTCCCCGTTTCCCAGCGTGTCCTGGGCTTCCTTAGTCTTGGGATCGACAAGATTTTGGATGCAGTCGCACTGAGCCCTCCTGCTCCCGAGTCCTCGATTACCCGTCTGGCTATTGACTGTGACCGGCTGGTTTTGTACGTTTGCTCTATTTCCCTTGTTGGTTTGTAAATGCAGTTGATAAAAAAAAACAAGGCTATTTGGGGAAAATCGCGAAGTAAAGAACATGGTACTCACGCATCGTTCTTCCAAGAGCGCCACTGACTCCTCCAGTAGCTATTCAAACTTCTCTCAGCCGAAGGAGTTGACGTTGAGAACGATCAGAATGCCCCCACACAGGAGATAAAGTGTTGGTCCGTGGGGACGAATGAAGAAACTTCCATCATCATTGACACGCCAGATTTTGATTCGTATTCGAATCCAGGACGAGTTGTCCAAAAGACGCGAACCTGGCTTGAAACCTCGTAGGTTTTCGTGGACTTCGATAAAAAGTCTCCTCATGCCCGTTTTAGATGCCGCGAGGACATGAAATTGGGCGTCGTCTATTTGAAACTAAGTGGGCTCGATACGTCCTCTTCTCCAGAAAGTCCGCCTACCAGGTCCCATAACATAGATGGTTCTTCATCTGGCACAGGCGCCGTCTCGCTACAAGCAAAGAAGTTACCAATACTCGCTACCTCCTCGCGTGTCACTCCACGACCTAACGAGTCCACCCTCTCACTCAACCAATCTCTGTCTAACAACAAACTGGTCTCCAACGGACCCTCAGACCTACCAACCGCACGGCAATCGCCCCCCAACCCCCCTGTTATTTCACCGACAGGCGCTCGGCCCTTCGCCCCTCCCAGTGATACGAAGACGGGTGCTTCCTTTCTACCCTCCACTGCTTCGATCTCCCCTCCCGAAAAAGGTGTCCGCCCTTCCTCGATCACCCGAAGGTCTAATGACACAAGCCTGCCTGCTGTTCCAAAAGAAGGGCCGCCTACAACTACTGTTATGGAAGATGAAGGAACTATCCCAGCGACCACTGTTGCTGGGCATCCACTGCCCACAAAGCAGCCGGTGTCTCCAGGACTTATACCCCGGTTCATTCGCTCGAAGGGACCTCAACCCACGCCGTCTCCCCTTCCAGCTGGTATCGCAGGATCTTCGCTATCAGCGATGGAGTTCTTTCAGGGTTTACCCTCGGCCGACACTATCCTTTTTGCCACTCTAACGACCAGACCGAAGACACAATCATCAGAAGAAGCCTCGGAGGCAGTTGACGTGCCTTACTATGCGTCCAATGGCAAGTTTGCTGAGTTTCAGAATACACCTGAAGCCGCTCAAGCCATGTTGCGTCTTTCGCTCGAAAAGACCCTTTCGGTTGACGTGCTGCTTGATGCTTTGATTTCGCTTGACGAAGAGACAACCAGTAAGCCTGAGGGGGGCAAGTTCAAACTCAAGTTCGGTAGTTTTCGCAGGCAAGTTCACACCATTCGTTAATTGGTTATACGTGCTTATATTCCACTTTCCCTTCAGTCTTTTCCGTTAAACTATAGTTCGCAATCATGTACCACATACAATTCCTCTGGTCAGTGAACGGTGAAATTCAAACTGGAAATCGGCACAATGATTTTTACATACATAAGTTGTTAAGCTGTTTCCAAACTAAAAATCAGACCTAGCTAAGTTCCAAGTTCAAACGTCCACCATGATCATCGTTCTCGGCTTGTTCCATTCCTACAGTTTCAGATCCTTCCCTGATCGGCCACGCTCATGCCGTGCATACATAGACTGGGGCACGAGGGATACACATCCAGTACATATAGCCCAACCCTCCTGCTAAAGGCCTATCGCAAGTCAACCATCACTACTCGAAATCGAAATTCCCTCCAACTCTCATCATCAGGTCCTCTACAACAATTTCATTAAAATATGGGGAAACTGGATATTTGGAAAACTAAAGTGGGTAAAGCGGGAGACGCCCATTTCACCGATGCCAAGGATGGCGACATTATTGTCCCGTACGTATCATTCCCTTCTAATTTCAATCAATCGCGCTGACCGCTTCCATAGCGTGATGGGCCCTACAGGCGTTGGAAAGAGCTCGGTCGGTTCTCATGGTTGGATCTTTCCGCTTACTCGTCATTTAGTTATACTTGTCTACAGTTCATCAACTCCTACCTGGGCCAGGAAAAGGCACAAGTGGGTCACGATCTTAAATCGTGCACAGCGACCCTCCAGCCTTTCCTCGACGATCTCCCCCCAGACGAGTCCGGGAAACACAGGCGCCTTGTTCTTGTTGACACACCAGGGTTCGATGACACCAATGAAGCGGATTCAGAAATCTTGAGGCGAATTGCAGTGTGGTTGGCATCGTCGTGAGTTTAGCATATCCTTGCCACCTGCTGCATCATATCTAACCTGACGAAGCTATGGCCCAAAGAAGACGTGTGGTGGTCTCATCTATCTCCATGATATGACCGACGCGCGCATGCGAGGCACGACTCTTCAAAATCTCAAAGTATTTCAGAGGCTTTGCGGGAAGAAAAATCTTGGAGCCGTCGTTTTCGGGACCACAAAATCTGGTAAACTTACCCCAGAAACATTTGCTAAACGTGAGAATCAGTTGTCCGACGTGTACTGGAAGGACTTCAAGAAGCAGGGGGCAATAGTTTTTAAGCTCCTTCCTTCGCGCGAGTCGGCACGCCAGTTAGTTCAGACAGTCCTTGGCAGAGTACAGGCAGATGAGCGCGTCTTGCGCATCCAAGAAGAGCTAGTTGAACTCGCTAAGACACTTCCCGCGACCGAAGCAGGGAAGGAGCTGAAGTATACCTTGGAGGAGATCTTGGAGCACCAGAAGAGAGCCCTCGACGGTGATCACCTCACCGAAGAGCAAATTGCGGCGCACAAACAAAAAATTGCGACGATCGCCCCGCAAATCAAACAGATGACGGCGAAATTTTCGTTCTCGCAATTTTTTTTGAAGATGTTTGGGCTGGTGAGTTGTTTTGCATTCTCTTTATCAATGTATAACCATTTATCACTTTGTCTCAGGGTGGTTGAGGGAGACGCAACAGGTCTGCGCTCGTGGCAAAATGATCCACTTGACTTGACCCTCGATCAGAGTAGATCTGCATCACACCGAGCTCATAGCATAGTTCCGTTTTACTTTCCGCTCATCTGTTACTTCCACGCTTCTCGTATATGCTCTCATCTGTAAAGTTGTTTTGGTGGAATAGAAGGCACGACCAGTCTTGAGAAGACAATCAGCACCGACCCAATGTGGCTTGTCGAACCCATCGCTACTCTTGCGAAATACTGTAACGTTGCGAACGTCTGGCGCCACTATGCGACCTCGTTGTGCTATTCGCAGCTCATGCATCATGTCCGATTATCATAAAACAATTTTAGGACATATGTACATACTTTCGTACACCTCTGAGCCTCCGTGAACCACCTATCATACACGATACACATGTCACAAATTACAGGTGGCTGAAAATTTTGCGGTACGGGATGAACACAATACTCCGAACTTTGATCATGACTGTGATCCCTGAGAGTGGTGAGCCGAAAACGTTAGTCTAACAGTGGTATGTATGGCTATGATTCACCTAGCTACCCCAGGTGATTCATCCCAGTCATTTATTCTTAGGTGCGGGTACCCCGAAGAATCGTAAGACGCGTTGAGAGAATGGAATGTGCAATGCCTTGATTTGTGCACGAATACCGGCGATTTGGGCAGGATTGAGCGTTTCAATGGAAGGGGAGTCTGTGGAGTGTTCTTTACTCTTTAGGGTTTTAAGCAGTTGGTCAAGACTATAACGCAGGTGTTGGCCCGCCTCTGTGTCGGGAACGAGCTTCTTCGCACGAACCAATTCCTCCTGAATCTGGAGGACCTCCGTTCGATGTAGGTTGTTTTTATCATCAAGTATCGCCTCGACCATCATCCAGGCCGAGTCTTGGCTGCCTGTGAATCTACAAATTTTTGCGCCGTCCTTGATTAGCTTGCTCCAATAATGGTTGGTGAGGCTGTCAAGTTTACGCTCCCGTTCAGCACGCCTGGTGCCATCACCCCCCCACTTTGTGGTGCCAAGGATAAGCATCCTAGGTTCGATGAATAGTTCACAAATTTTATCAAGATATTTGTGAAAGTCGTGGTGTGGTCGGAGGTTAACATCATGAAGGTGGATGATTCCGCCGATCTTTATATCTGGCCCATACCTAACATCTTATGAGCGTTTCGCCTGTCAGGCTATGGAAACCAACTCACTTGGCTGCCAAATTCTCAACAATTTCTTTTAACGTTGTAGAATCATCACCGAAAGTAGAATCAAAGCCAGGCGTGTCTACGACGATCAGCCTTCTCCCGTGATACGAAGCCTTTCGACTGTTCACCAAAATTGGATTAATGATCACGGGCTGGACTTTATCGGTGCATGACTGAAGATCATCTCCGACGACGACTTCGTGCTTTCCGGCGAGGGTATTAACAAACTATAGCAGTCAGCAGGGTAACAGGGGAAAGTATCTAAGGTAACTACCTGGCTTTTCCCGACCCCAGTCACGCCGATTACCCTGAAATTTTTTGATGAGGGACGAGACTTTCTTACAAAGGTCGAGTTACATACGGGATAATCACATCATATGCAAGGACTGAGTCCACCATATCCCACGCAGATTGCTGTGTGTTGTCAAAGTTGTGGACGATTGATCCACGTTCGATCATTTCCAGCCAGTATTTGTCACGAAGTTCTGTTAGACGTTGTTCTCCGACGGAATGGGACTCCAGTTCGGTCCACTTTGTTGTACCAAGGACAACGCTACGCAAAGCTCGATCCCCACAAAGTTTCTTGAACACCTCAAGGTTCCTCAGAGAAGTACCTTTCATTCGAGGCAAGGAAATGTCGTGAAGGTAGATAAGACCACCAAGTTTCGTATCGGCGCTGTAGCTTCTATGGGTTAAGAATCGTTGCGACAACTTCAAAATCATTAACTCACACATGCGCAAGCCAAGAAGCAATGCGATCCAAGATTTCTGATTCCGCCGCAAAGGTATCATCAAATCCAGGAGTATCGACAAGGACCAGTCTTCTGTCCCGAAACAGTATTGAAGGCGGCGGACTCACAACGATCGGCTGAGGTTGCGTCGTGCAACTTTGCATATCGTGACCAACTCGGACGACATTTTCACCTGCAAGGTAGTTGATGAACTAGAAAGGTCAGCCCTTTCGCAAAAGGAGAATCAACAATTTGAAGCCCTACAGTACTCTTTCCGACGCCAGACGGGCCCATTACACTGCAGATTAGAAGGAATAGATGAAAACCTATCCCGCAACGATGCTAGCACCACTTACGGAATGATAATGTCGTTCAGCATCGGTTCATATTCCATTGACATGGGCTTGCCAGTGTCCTTTCTAACCTTGACTTTCATCCTACTAGTCTGCAAGAGTATCTGGTCAGCGTCTCAATTGAGCGGAGAGGTTGGAGAGAAAAACGTTTTCTATACGCAGAGGGAGGGCGGCAGGGTGGAGGCGATTGCGGGACACCTGCTGAAGACTCTGGCGAGATCTCGTAGATTACCGATCGCGTGCCTGAGGTGGGGCGCTTGTATGTTGCCTTCAAACCTCGACCTCAGATGGGGCGTGGCACGAGGATTGCACGAGTTTTTTCTTATTATCGGTGTCAATTAGAAGTTTGAAAATGGTGAGGCCTGAGGGACTGATCAGGGATGAAGAATGATACGTTCCAAGACCCGAAACTTTTCCTCTTCAACGTTGTGTTTTGAAGTCCAATCAAAATCATGGGAGATGAGTGATTCCGCTGATGCACCGTGGCTTCGGAAGCGGTGTCGGGCGGCGTTAATCCAGATTTGCAACGAGCCCCTCCAATCTTGACAGATCGAGGCGAAGTAGGCTTTTCCGGCCACGGTATGGGAATTGAGATGAACAACTGATGCCACTCCCGCTGGCCGCATGTGGGGACTTCTTGGTGAAATCACTCGTGGAGACGATGATGACAGGCGAGAGAATTGGATCGGGTAATGCTGAATCACTAGGGATACATTACTCGTATGTTCGGATGAGTCTCGAGCTGCCGTCGTTGTTGTTGTCGTCGTTTGTGAGAATCTTGAACGGGAGGCAAGACGCTAAATGAAGGTTATATGGTTGTAAGGAGTGGAAACGTGCCAGAGAACTTGCTTATGAGCGTTTCAGCGACATAGAGCTCCAGAACGTTGCAGTTCCATAGAATGTTATATGAAATTCGAAAGTCCCAGTCCTGTTTTTTGGCATGCCCAGATTGTAGCTTGCTGTGTAGCTTCTCATCACGACCGACATGTTGACTGGCCAATCCCCATCCTCCTAGGGCCACGATAAGTCTAGTAACCCGGATATTGAGCTTAATTTCCACGTCTTCTGCGATCCTCGTAGTCTAGCCGAAGTAACGACTCTCCCGAATCGTATTGAAATCGCCAAATTGTAACCCATCCCTGTACTGCAAATATATTCAAGTCGAACTAGAAAAAATGAAATTAGTTAGGGCAAAAAAAAAACATGTAATGTGCGGCATTCGCACCTTGCCAGATTTGTGCCAGATTTCTCCTGATCACAACTGGGAGTGCGACGTCTCTATCATGATTCATGACCATGTGACAAGTCACGTTGCGCTCAACTTTTTATTGAGCTTTCGAGCAACTCGGACCTGCTTTCTACTGCTTTCATGACGCCGAGATCCTACTCTCCACAAGAGATAGGCTACTCTTGTAACCTGGTCTCTAACTTCAATGTAAGTCATCAGTTTGCGGCCGAATTTTTTCAATCTGACGCTTCCGATGACACTTTTCCTTCACTCTCTTCCGACAAAATCATCTCATGGTTCAGACTGGTTCTTTCTTTTTCAGACGCTAGACGGAAGTCGTTCACTTCGGGTCACCAAGAGACGTCGTATTCACTTTCATTCCGTATCAAATTTCATAAGCCATCGCTAGCTCGGAGGAACCAGATTGTATGTCCTCTTAATACTAGTATCGGGTCCACCAGTTCTCATTATGATCGATTCAATTTGGGCAGAGTTGCAGTGACTGAAATACATCAGGCGTTGCATCCAAATAACTCCCATTTGGGGCTATAGAACGAATTCTTCCTTCAAGTTTAAGATGATAAGACGAAGTCTTCTTAGTCTAGGTGAATGCAGGTTTTAATGAATATATACGGCGTTGACGTGTGGCCCTTCTTTGTGAATAGAGGGAGTCCTTCCTTCCGAGGTTGAAATAAGATGATAAAGCGCGTTCTAGGTCGAGGTGGGTGTTGACTCTGATGAATATATGACGTTGACGTACGCTTACTCTTTTGTGAGCAGAGTTCTTGCTTCTGACCTTAAGATGATCTGATGAGGCGTGGATTACTTGAGTCCCAATCAGTGTTAGCTTTGACGGTGCTGCAGGGTGCTGCCAATGATAATCGAGAGTGCTCTGATCAGCCTCGTTTCCGCTTCATATCAAGACGTGACTTTGAAATGGAGCGCCTGTCAGGATTCGGTAAACGCGTTTTCTCAAATTTTGCCATCCGCTTATGTATGCTGTACAGATAGTCAAAGATTGATGCGATGGGATCAAGAAGCTGTAAGAGAAGCAATTACAAAAGTCTTTAATCCCCAACCAAAGGCAACCCTTGTCCGCCCTACCTTGCTTTCTTTCTCCCGGCAAGAGCCATATCTACATTCCTTGCAATGTCGTCATACCTTTACATCTTCCGCAACTTCACCTTTTGCAAGTCTCTCTCTTCTTTTTTCGATCACCACCTGACATTTGCCGGCTACTTAGCCCTCTGCCTGACCTTCAGTCTTGCTAACATCGGGCTTGTGGCACACTGGACGCAGGCCACTTTGTTCCAAGATACGCTGGTGGACTTTGAGATTGTTGGGCCCGTTGCAGGCGGGCTATCTGCTTTGGTGTTCCCTGTCTTGTACGTGTTTGATCCTAAGACCCAACTCTTGAGTCCTAGGGCCTAACCAAGCGATGACTACTTAGCTTGATCGTTTCGGCCATTCGAAAGAACGCTGGTTTCACCATGATAGCCGTTGAATTGTCCGTACTTCGTGAGTAGGCTTTGATTTCTATACCTCTAATTATCTTACCCATGGGTTCAGTATAGTTGTGATATGGGTATTATGGTTGACCAATTCGGTCCTTGTTATTCAATGGGGCCGACTCTTCTACCCCTTCGGATGCAGTGCTCTCTTTTGTTCGTCCTCGACTTGTTCGGATTCCATCTCCCCTAACATCAATCTATATAGCGCCAGCCAGCGATTGGTGCACAGAATTCTTCGCGATCGCGAAATTATCCATCATGATCTGTGTGTTCCGTGAGTCGTCAATTTCGGCCCCTGCCTGTACCTTAAAGAGACCGCAGCACTTATCTCCGTTTTCCAAGTTTTCATCTATTGGCTTACCATTCTCGTATCCGCCGTGGTCAGTCAATCTCGGGGCAACAGCAAGGTGTGGACAACTCCGGTGAAAGACGCCGTCTTCTTCTCGCAGCAAGCCATCAGCAGCGACAGCGGCAACAAGACGAAGCAAGAAATGGAGGAAGGGACTGCGGCTGCTAGAGCTTCCAAACAAATCCACTTGTGAGGAAGTGCCAATTAAGCAACTGGTCGTTGTCCTCATCTTTTGCGTCGATCCTGCACTCCCTGACTCTCTTCATTGTTCATCGTGCGTTATTGGCCTTCGGAGTTTGTCTCGTTCTTGTGCTCATGAGGTCTTTTTCTGTGCAGTATTGTTGTAATCGTAAAGACTAGTGTAGACCAGTCGTCTGCATGAATGTACTCAAATCTGTCTTCTTCTACCTCCCTCAATGGTGACTCATCGTTTGTGTCCCGCTAGATTTGTTCCTTTCGGGCTTGATATGATCTGAGCGAGTCTTTAAGAGTCTTGGCGAGCGCATGCTTCAAGGACATGACGTTGATGAGAGCTTTCAGCCGTTCGTTTCATATTATGACTCCGAGGTGATGCGTCTGTCAGATCAAGCCCATCATTGCCTTTCAGTACTATCAGGTAAGTGGTTACTCCAAGGTCGTTACTATAAGCTAACACAAGCTGTAAAGGTAGTCAATGAGCGATGCGGCAGAACCTGAAGAGCATGCACGTGGAAACCGCCGCCTTTCCTAAATGAAATCTACCTCCCGTCCCATTTGTACGTTTTCCGTAACCTCGCCCTCTATAAGTCTATGTTTCTTCTTCTCTTTCAATCGCCTCGGTGACGCTTCGGCCCATAACCCTTTGGATCTTGAGTCTTATCAATATCGGGCTCGTGGCACATTGGACGCAGGGTACTTTGATCTTTGATATGTTGGTGGACTTTGAGGTTGTTGGCGGGCGGATTGTCCACGTTGGTGTTTCCTACCTTGTATGGTCCCCTCAGGCTCAGGTTCAAGCATCCTGATTCACGCACAACTGACCAGATTGATCGTTTCGACCGTCGGACAGGACACAGGTATCACCATGATAGTTGCTGAACTATTCATTCTTCCTGAGTCGATTTCGGTTGAGTGTACCCCTCAATATTCTTACTTGTTGGACGAGTATAGTCGTGGCATAGGTGTTGTGGTTGACCAACTCGGTGCTTGTCATACAATGGGGTCAATTGTCCTATCCCTTTGGGTGCAGCGTCCCCTTTTCTTCGTCCCCTTTTCTGCCCTCCCGGAGCCTATCTCTCCTAACATTTCATTGACCACAACGCCAGCCAGCGATTGGTCAGAAATTCGAAAGTGATCTTTGTGTTCTATGAGTCTTCGTTTCAGCCCTTGAGCGCTTGAGCTTTCAAGGGTTCTGCTTACTTCTTGCGATTTCCGCAGTTCTTATCTATTGGCTCACCATTCTCGTTTTCGCCTTGGTCCGCCAACCTCATGGTAACGCCGAAATGTGGACGACTTCGGTGAAAGACGGTTTTTTCTCAAAGAAATCCACTGGCTTGGACTCATCTCCTCCTTTCTACTCTCACAAGTAGCCCGCAGTGGTTCCCAGCTTACGTTCGCTTTAAACCTGCAGGGCGCAGAGGTGATACGGCAACGTTTTATACGCAGTTAGTTACTGAGATAATGCATACTTAACATAAGATGGTATAAGGTGACCTAGTGAGAGTGTTACTCTACTATAAAAATGCACATTTGTGAGCTACACGAGCGGAATGAATATGTCTAGGAAGCTAATTATACAGGCTTAGAAATACACGGTAAGCAGTTGGTGATGGGATCCATCTGAAAACTCGTAGGGAGGTAGAGAGTGGGGGGCAGGGAAGGTTGCGCGGATGGTCCTGTGATTAAGAGGGACCGTGTCGTTAGTGGTCATAATGGTACGTGAGTATTGTAACGAGTAAAGTTTGCAGAACGAAAAAGGGAAGCTGGCATGAGAACCAAGAGGGAGAAACCGTGGAGAGTCGAAGCAATACATGATCACAACATGCCGAGACGTTAGCAGAGTCCTGCTCCAGAGCTAGGACAATTTTGTCTGTTTGCAGCTCTTGCGATGTCGGGTCAGGGAGGAACGAACGGCAAAGGCGCTGGGGCACCGTTCACATGAGTGTGGCTTGACACCACGGTGTGAGTTATGATGATCTTTCGAAACGTGCAATCGTTAGCGACTGGAGAAGGAAATACAGAGATGGAGGTGAACACATACTGGTAAGGTTGTGCTTCTCCGTGAAAGTGTTTCCACAGAGAGCACATCTAAACTTTCCTGGTTTCTTGCGTCGCTTCTCACTGGCTGTCCGGAGCTTTGCTGATGAAACCGTCTTCTTGGGGAGCGATGACAGCACAGTGGCATCACCAGGCCAACCTGAAACAGCAGAGGATGAAGCAGCGGCTACAGTGTCATGCACCGGATCCCTTCCTTCATCGTCGAAGAAGCTTTGGAAGGTGCTGGAGGCTGATGTATGGCTCGGAAGAAAATTCGAAAGAAAGTGAGCCTCGTCTTCGACATGACTTGCTGGGGCAAAATCGGGGCCATTAGAGAGCCCATTACTGGCATCCATCCCCGGGTGTGGTAGGTTAAAGCTGTGAATCCCGCCTTCAGTGAAACTTGCTGGAGCAGAACAAGGTCCATCAGAAAGCCCGTGACCAACATCTACCGTATGGGATGGTAAGTCACGGCTGAAGCGCGAAGGAAAGTGAGACCCTTCTTCAGTGTATCTTTCTGGTGCAGGATAGCGCCCACCAAAGAGCCCATGACTAACATCCACCCCCTGAGGTGGGAAGCCGCCGCTAGAATGAGAAGGGAAGTGAGCCTCGCCTTCGACATAACTTGCTACCGCAAAATAGGGCTCATTAGAGAGCCCATTATCGTTACCCATCCACGGGGGCGGTAGGTTCCAGCTGGAACGCCGAGGTAAGTGGGTTCCGTCTTCAGTGAAACTTGCTGGAGCAGAACAGGGTCCATCAGAAGGCCCGTGGCCAACATTGACCCCCTGAGGCGAGAGGCAGGAGCTGGAATGGGGAAGGATGTGAGCCTCGTCTCCGCTGTAACTCGCCGGCGCAGGGTAGGGTTCAACAGAAAGCCCACGATCAACGTGCACCCCAGTGGGTGGGAAGCCACAGCCGGGAAAGGAAGTGAAGTGAACCCCGTCTTCAGTGGTTGCAGAATAGGGTCCACCAGGGAGCTCATCATTCGCATCCATTCCCTGGGTTGATGGGCTAAAGCTGGAAAGCGAAAGGGAGTAAGCCCAGTCTTCGGTGTGATCCGCTGGCGCAAAAGAGGGCCCAACAGAGAGTTCAATACTGTTACCCACCCCCAAGGGTGGCAGGGCATGGCTGGGACGCGTACGAGGATCAGGAGAAAAGGGCGTAATGGGGGATAAGGGAGCGTGTGGGTGTGATGAAGTTTGACCTTGCCCAACGAAGAACGGCTCCGGTTCTGGGGTACCTCTTGTATAACCGTTGCCGAAGGTCAGGCCAAGGCCATTGTTCGAACCGACGTTGGGAACCTGAACGATGAGGGGCGAGTGCAATTGGTTGAGTTGGGGTTGCCTTAACCCGTGATACGATGGAGGGAAACCTCCCCAAGTTCCATCTGAACGCAAAAGGTTTCCAATGCCGTCGCGGTTTTGAGATATGGAGCTAGCAGTGTCATGCAAGGTCATTTGAATCAAACGGTCATTGAGAGGTTCCTGAGACGATCCGGGCGAGGCAAACCCGAGATCACCGAAGTGGCTTAATGAAGAAGGGAAGGGGCTGGCGAAATGGTCGTAGGTAGAACTCGGAGACTCATCTGCACCTATAAGTAGAGGTTACTTCCTGCAGTGAGAAGCGACGAGCAACTTGCCAAAGTCCGAGGGGATTGACTCTGGGCTGGAAGGTATAAAAAACGATCGTTGAGGAGGCGCTTGGGAGGTAGTGTCGTTAAAAGAATTGTTGTCTGAAGCTAAAGTAGTGGGCTGTGAACATCTGATAGAGAACTAGATATTGATGCGCACATGAAAATTGGTTCAATTGAAAGAGAGCATCCGGGCTATATGTTGGAAAGGGACCTTGGACTTGATGCGCATCTGAACAAGCAACCAATGTGAGTCCAATGCCAGTTCATCGTTTCGAAAAACACACCATTGATTGCAGGTTCGGAAGATGAGTCACGACATGACCTGGCACCAAACCTGTCGTCGATCACAGAGCGTCAAGGAGAGCGAATTGCCGTCGCAAATGTGACTCACCTCCTAATATCAATGTTGGCTGTGTTACTCGGACTGGTAACCTCGCCTGTAACAACAATCGTGGGATGGTTGCATGCAAGGAAGGCCATGAACAAGAGGGAGTGGCCTTAAGTAAAACGACAAGGTCCGAATGGGAAGAGGGTGGAAGGGGGAAGGGGGTAACAGTTTGAAAAGACCTAGGCAGGTATCACAGCATCTTGTCAGCACTGTTGACGCCCTTTATATCTTTGGCCAAGGTAGATCCACGTGCGCGTTCTGGTATCCCTTGCCCAAATAGAAGATCCATGGAAAAAAAATTCCGGCAAAAACAAGTAATAGAGACTTGAGGCAGTTTCAAAAGTTGTGGTTAGGCGGACGTATGTCCTTGGACTGCCAAGGTCTTTGGTAAACATGTTTCAATTATTTGGCGATGTTTATTTCACTTCTCATTGAGGCCCGACACCGACAACCTCCGGCTAGTGGATCCAAAAGAAACCGTTTATCATTGGACTTTCCGGTTATAGCCCGGACCTTTGTTCCGTTTGATTAGTAGCCGAGCTGAGTCACACCCAACTACTCAAAAAAATCTATGTACTGCATCATGGCTTTCTGACAATATTTGACTTTAGCCAGTGTTGAATCTAACAAGAGACACGTTTATCCGGTGTATAACCGAGACCTTCAATCTGCCGGCCGAGTAGTTGAGCTAAGTTGCCTAACTATGCTATGAAAAGTTATGTATGTACTTATATTGTGTACAAGCTGATGCAGTGATCAAACTTCTGGCTGGCGATTCCAACGAGAAACGTTGGTGATTGTTACCTCTTCCGACACATAACCTGGACTGGTATTCTATTTACCGGGGCCACCTAGGTTGCCGTCTCACGATGATACGAAAGGCTATGTATACTTACTATCTGACACTTCAGCTTCTGGCTATGTTCCGATTGATAGACGGGACTGTTACTCTGTTCGCCAAATCAGTGAGATAGGTTGTCGTGTACCGATGGTCACGAAAATCTATGTATCTGGCGCTCCAACTTCTGGCTCAGGCTAGCAATTCAACAAGAAACGTCCGAGTTATTGTTATCTTCTCTACGTCATAGTAAACTGGACTGTAATTCTATTTGCCGAGTGACCGAGTTAAGTTCCTGGCTCATCTAGCTTGTATCGAACCCTACTTATCAAGCCTAATAGACTCGACATTTCCGCATTGCTGCCAAGGATATCTATCTGACCCTATCTCGGGATTTCATTTAAGTAAAAACGTTCAATGTGATCGCCAAGGCACCCAAAGCCATACTATTTCCTGTCGGTCGCATTGTTCATCTACGCCTTTAAACACGGAGTCGACGTCCAACTTGCCAGAGGTCGACAGCTTACGGCTTATAAAATTTGGACCTCAAGAGGCGATCCAACCGTTTCGACCATTCCAGAGTTGGGCCAAACGGCACCTCGGAAAGAGGCTTATCATCCATGACAGAATACTGTTTGACTTTGACATGGCCGTATCACAAGATCTAAAGACTGTAGGGTGGGAAGACCGCAGCGAACTCGGACTTGAGCACAGCTTACGAAAACAAACCAACTGAAGGAAACGGAGACCTCTTGAGCTTTATGACGAGAACGCACTGTCGTAGCCAATAGGGAACGGGATAAGCATTGGGTTGTTACCGGACTCATTATTACTTCTCGTTCCGACGCTGATCTTTATCGCAACCCCGTTTGCCTCATGCGCCGGTTTTAAAGCGGGACCTGTGTGGGGTTTGGCGACATTAACATTTGGTTTTTGACAGGAGTGGGAGCTTTTCATTTTAAAAAAATGCTGATTTTCTGGATCATAAGACCACAACATCATCTAGACACCATGTCACTTTTGGGCTTCATGGCCTCGTGAAAGAACTTGAAAGTTGAGTGTGAGCCCTTCTACCCCAGACTTAATAATTTGGCGCTTAACGGCCATTGTGGCAGTGAAACGTGGTATATGTTTGGTGATTGCCCTTGGCATTCAGATATCAACCTTCGGCTAGTGAATCCGTTTATCATTGGCCTTTCTGGTTATAACACCGGATCTTTTTTCCGTTTGCTTAGGGACCGAGTTGAGTCACATCCAACTACTCAAAAAATCTTTGTACTACATGGTCTTCTGACAATATCTGGCTCTGGCCAGTGTTGAATCGAACAAGAAACATCATCGATCATCGTTTAGCCTATCGTTATTTTTTCTGTGTATAACCGAGGCCTTCAACTTGCCGGCAGAGGAATTGAGCTAAGTTGCCTAACTATGCTATGCATGTACTTATGCCCTTGCATACAAACTGGTGCAGTGCTCAAACTTCTGAATGGCGATTCCAACAAGAAACGTCGGTAATTGTTATCTCTTCCGACACATAACCTGGACTGTTATTCTATTTACTGAGCTAGGATTTCGTCTCACGATGATCCCGAAAGGCTATGTATGGCTATGTTCACGGTTTTAGGAAGCGTCGGTTATTGCTATCTCTTCCGATTGATAGACCGGACTGTTACTTTGTTCGCCAAATCACAGAGATAGGTTTCCGTGTACCGATGGCCATGAAAAATTATGTATATCAGGCTCTCCAACGCGGTCTTCTGGGAGCAATTTAACAAAAAGCATCTGAGTCGGTTATTGTTATCTTCGCGTTATAAACTGGACTATAATTCTGTTTCCCGGGTGAGCGAACGAAGTTGCCCATTTCCGCGTTACTCCCTGTTAATCCCAGGGATATCTATCTGGCCCTATCTCGGCATTTCATGGAACGTTGAACGTCATCCCTAAGGCACCCAAAGCCACACTATTTCCTGTGAGGCATTTATTTACGCCAAACACAGCCAAACACGCTCGACGTCCGACTAGCCGGAAATCGACAGGTGCTTAAGCGCTTACAAGTTACGGCTTATAAAATTTGGGGCTCAAGAGGCGATCCAACCGTTCCGACCACTGACATGGCCGTATCACAAGATGTAAAGACTGTAGGGTGGGAAGACCGCCGGCGCAGCGGACTTGAGCACAGCTCAAGTGTTTGACGAAGACTAACCAATTGAAGGAAACAGAGACCGGTCCAAAGGCCTCTCGAACTTGATGACGAGAACGCATTACAGCCAATAGGGAAATTTTGGGACAAACATTCCCTAGGGAAAACGGTGTTCAACATGGGTAGTTACCGGACTCATATCATTATCTCTCGTTCCGATGCTGATCCTTATCATAACTCTTGCCTCATGAGCCGGTTGTAAAGGGGGACATGTGTGGGTTTTGGCAACGTTGGCAGTCGATCGCCTGTCTATTTGGGTTTTTGACAGGGTGCCAGAACTGGTTAGCGTCCCGAGCGATTTCACATCTCCCATGAAAAAATACTGATTTTCCGGACCATAGGACCACAACATCATCTACGCGCCATGTTCCTTTCAGGCTTCATGGCCTCGTGAAAGGGCTTGAAAGTTAAGTGCAAGCCCTTCCATTCCAAGCGTAATAATTTAGCCACCTTTGTGGCAGTGAAACGTGGGGTGTTCTTTATTGAGTTCGGCAATTAAATGGAGGAAAATAGTGAGTGCGTCCGCGCCGAAGATCTGCCCCTCTCACCCCAGATCATCCGCTGACACCCCGCTCATACCCTGACTCCAGTATACCCATTTGTGTTTTATCTTGGGTGAAAATTTATGAAGGTACACAACTCAATCGTAGTTGTGGATGACATTAAGGACTCAGTTCGCGGCATGGGACCACTCCAGAAATAGAACATCATTCACCCGCTCACCATGAGGCTAGACGCTCCCATGATTCTGGAATATTGAAGAGATGGGGTATACTGTGCAAGTTACAGGTGGGTATAAATAGTACAAGGGTATTTAGTGTCATTGAAAATAGTCCTAAGTTTTGAAAATAAGCCTACGTCGTAGAAGCAATATTTGATGCACATGTTTTGGAATGGCGACTCAGAGTTGACCGAGCAGCAAATGTCTTGTTACAATGTTTACAAGGATGGGGCTTAAGACCGTCATGAGAATTTAAATGATCTATTTCCTCATGAGTAAGAGATAGCAACAAACGGTATAACGCAAAACACGTACTGTTGAGATTATGTTTCTCAGTGAAGGTTTGACCACAACCAGGCCGAGCACACTGATGTCGAGGTTTCCTGACGCGTTTCTTGAGCGCGTTTGCTTCCAGTTTCTGGCTTGCAACTTTCTTCACGGCCTTGGTATCAAGTGGTTGAAGGTCAATGATTGACGAAACAGTGGAAGATGTGTGATCAAGGTCCCCAGCGAGGTGAGGTCGTAAAGTTGAGTTCCGCCAGCTTGAAATGTGTTGCCCAGCTAAGAGATTGTCAGAGTTCGTGCGGGGCCCAAGTTTATCTGGGCTATTCCAAAGGCCGTTGGGCAAGGCAAACGATGAATCTTTCGCGAGGGAGTGGTTTGTCAAATCCCCCGCCTCTTCATCGAGAGAGATGTGGAAGCGGATGGTGGGCGTAGGCTGATAAATTATGGCGCGCGTGGGATCGCATGTCGTCATCTCGCTCTTAACATTTGTGACATGAGGAGGCACCATGTTCATTTCGGGAGGGCTGAGCCTTAATTCACTTGTCTGGTAAATTTCGCGACGATTTTTAGTGACGGCCTTACATCTTTGGTTAGATCGCGAAACAGGTGATGAGTCGTACGTGTCTGCGGCGATCTTCCCTGTACTTTCATCTGGGGAGTTGTGCGCGGACCCGCTGGCGGAAGAAAAGAGTAGTAGACCACGAGGCGAGGAAAGTTCCGGCGACAATAATCCAGAAGAAGAAATATCGGACACGTTGGCGGCGATCTGCTGTATGACAAGCTGGCCAGATGACGATAACAAATTATCTCCGGCAGGAAACCCCAAAACCGTAGGATTGTTAGATAATCCGATCGAAGGAGATAATTGACCGAGCAAAGATGGCTCGCGATTGTCACCGTTAAACAGCGTCGAGTCTAAAACCTCGGGGGGTAACTCCAGGGCTGGGCAGTTACTGATGTCTGTTTTTAAATTGTCAAATGACACTGAGCGTCCGATCTTTGAAGTTCGGTGAAATTTTTCAGAAGGGAGCCCCAGCGTAGTCTCGCTATGACTTCGGGATTGGGAAGAGCCTAAGTCGCTAGAACCGTGTTCATTAGTATCGCTGAGCCTAAAACTTCTGAGAAGTGCCAAATGTGGAGATTCGGCTGAGGGTCTCAGCGGCGAGCCCTGCCAAACTTGTCCATCATGTAAAGGTGAATTAAAGGATGACGGTAATGAAGCAAGAGGGCTAGGGACTCCTTCGGAAACTGAGAAAACGAGTTAGCGCGACCTGAGAAAGAATTTAGAAGAACTCACAGTCAATGGAGGAGGGTGCGGGGCTAAATTCGGTGGTAAACTTGCGGCCAGAGCCAAAGCGACAAAAAATTGCATCCGTCTGTTGAGCAGGAGCAGCAGTGTCCACTAAAAACATCAATAACGATGCGTCGAAGGTAAGACAATCAAATCATACTGGGTGGCAGTAGTTGGACTGAAAGGCCATGTTGGAAATTCAGGAAATTTAAATCTTCATCTACGTTGTAAATTAGAATAAGGCTGGTATAAAGCGACGCCACAGACGTACGATTCATATCGATCGTCACATCCGCGTAAGTTTTCCCTCGAAGAAAGGGAAAGGAGTCATACCTGCCGTCGCCCGAACAAGAGTTAGTAGGGAGAGCTGTTCGAGTCAAGTGACGAGCGACTCACATCAAGTCCGAGCTATGGTAAGTAAGTTCGACGATGGCGCTGCCATCCGTTGCATTTGAGCAATATGACGTGAAGTCGAGAGAGTTGAAGTTCGATTCCATGGAAGGTCCTAAGTGAGACTGGACAGATGGCTCGGAAGCTGGAAGGGGGGCATTTTAATAGTCTCATTCTGCATTTTATGACTCTCGTGTCAACCCATACATTGATACAGCACCGGAAGGGCCTTCTGACTCATGCCCGTGAGAGATATGGTACACGAGTCCTTACGAGGAGCCGTCCGGTCTCCCCACTCGCTGCGTGGCCGCCGTGATCATCGGGGTATTGTCAACTGCAGGCTTTGAACGCGCTAAAGCCCAGACTTTGAGATTAATATGGCTCGACAGGGGGAACGCTCAAGGTCGAAAGGCGTTTATCGATCGATAAGGGTGGTGAGTACAGGCCGAGGCGGAGAAACTTGAAGAGAGTTAGGTTTGGAATGAGTTTAATTGGGAATGAGTGGTATGGTGGATTGCGCACCAGTAGTGATACATTTGTTGGGTATAAAAGCGCCGCTTAATCGCCGGGGTGGATGTATCGCGTCTGAGCTTTCTACGTTGCAAGTAGTCTGGACGTCAGATTACCAGAGTCTTGAATCATGGTCTTGAACTTCAATTGCTCGTGACTCGGATGAACGTTCCGGTACACCCGAATCAGATCATTACTCAGCGCTCAGCCCAAGCTCAGCCACGATCTTATCTTTCACAAACAGTTTACTGCCAACTCTACGGCCTTTTCACCTACATACTTGTGAATTTCGAGTCAATGTACTGAAGACAATGATAGAAGTTCTCATCGCCCAGCGCCTATGGCACATTCAGCCCTCGCAGTTCTCGATAACACTAGCTTTAGGAAGTGGAGGAGGCACTGCCGTAGCAACATGGCAAGGGTGTGCTCGATTTTGTTTGTTCTGGGCCGACAGCTGACAGGACAGTGACAGGACATTTGTCTGGTGTCCTCATGATCCCCTCGCATTTCTGCTACCCCAGAAAGTCCAATTGACCCATACTTAGTAACTCGGATGGTTCCCCAACGTGCCCGAGTTGTTTGAATGCCTTTACAGCTCATAATAAGCGAGAATAAAATGGTGGTTGAGTATTAGGCAAGCCCCAACTCCCTACACATTCTTGTAGGAAGCCTAAATATGCTTTTAGCCTTGTTCTCCCTTCCGTGATAATGTCAAGAAATGGGGATCACAGGACTAGTTCAAAGACCAGGTGCCTTTCCAAGGCCTGAGAGAGATCTTTGCATCCTCGAGTGCTTCAGGTCATTGTGAAGAGCTAAAACGAGACGTTTACATATCATTGGCGTCATGATAAGCGAGCGCACTGCAATCAGACAGATTTTGGATTGTGTAATAAAATTCATGTGAGCTTATACAGTTAGCGGCATTTCGAGAGTATATAAGGTTGTATGGTAAGTAAGGGTATGATTAATGGTTAAGAGTTATTGAATGGAGAGACGAGGCGGAGGGGGCGCCAACGGGATGCAAAAAAAAAAAGGAAATATCCAATGACTCGAGTGCGATAAGTGAAATCATTCTCTCTCAAATTGCGCCTTCCCCGTGTAAATTCATTATGTGGCGACGAAGAGTAGTCGGTGTACCAAGTCGTTTCCCGCACCGGTCACATTTACATGGCTTCCACCCCTCGTGAGAGTTTGCATGATCTGCACATACAAATCTCAGTGATAACCTTTGAGTCAGCATAAAAATTCGCACTTAGCAGGTTATGTTTCGCAGTAAACGTCTGACCACAGTTCCGCGCCTCACAGCGAAACCGCCCTTCCGACTTGCGTCTCTTGGCAGTGCACTCAAGAATGCGGTCGCTAGCGACCTGTCCATGATTGGTTTTGCGAACTAACCGCTTCCGACGGGGGGTGGAACTCATATCTGTTGACTGCCCTGAGGAATCAGGAACTGTTTCGTCTTGTGGGGATGCAGGAAGCGTCGAGGGCCCAGAAGCCTGAAATGGGGGTTCAGAGAACCAGTCTTGTTGGTCCCAAGTGGCAATGGCGGAAGAGAGAAAGTTGGTCCAGGACTGTGTATCTCCATCGTCAAAGAAGCTTTTTGTAGAGGTGATGAGAGGACCGGTGCGAATGTAGTTTGTGTTGCCCTCTGTGTGGTAATGACCAGTAAGAACCTATCCACTCAGTTTGGCGGACTCGTTACTCGCTCACCGGATGGAGGTTGCCATTGGGTTGGTCCTTCCACTATCTGACTCTTAATGAGTCACTCCAGTATTGACGAATGACGAAGATAAGCACACCTTGTGGTTAATGAGCTGTTCCCAATGACCCAGCACATCGTTTAAGTTGTCATATCTACTTATTGAACATAAGCCGACAAAGACACATCCAAAACGGTCACTCACGTGTAGTAGAAGAGGTAATTGTCTGTGGCGTTACCCCCGCTCATCTCGGGTGGTAAGGAGAATGAGTTATAAGACATCCTGAGTGTTGGAAATGAGGGGAAACGATAACTGAAAAGATGTAATGGGAAGAGGGGAACTTGGACGAGACATGATGCCTAGAGCTTTATTTAAAGGCCTCTCGTTGAAGAGACTCTACAGCCTTGAGAGATGACGAAAATGGCGAGATAAATGCAGGGTCATCCGGATTCCTAGTTAGTCTCTGAATTAGCACCCGTGTTGCCGAAGTCCGGTTCGGTTTCTGGTTTGACTGAAATCAAACCGAGGAATAAACCACGTTTTTCAGATTGTCAGGAACTATGGCAACAGGGAAAGACCAGCTTCGTTATCACGGCAAACACCGTTATTTGACCACTGCCGAGTTGTATGCCGGACATAACTATTACAAAATACTATTTTCCCACGTAAATTACCTACCTGCAACTTGTAAATGTCGAGCACATATCAAAAAGAACAGTACAATCTCCTGTCTATTTGCTTTGTAAATTTGTTTGTTAGCCTAATTTGTTTTTTAACATCACTATCCACCTTTCAGCCAGTCACAATTTATACAGCTATTTCAATGTTCAATGCAGGGCAAAAAAAATAGCCAAACATGTATTTAAGTTTCTTTTTAGCCTGTAATTGTGTGCGTGGACTGTGCAATATTGAAGCAAACTTTTGGCAATTAAGACTCAGAAAATCTTTTGATTCCCTTCACCACAAATCTACAGCACTCCAGATACATAGTGAATAAAACAATGAAAAAAGCCAATTTTAACCTAAAATTACTCAGTTATTGTAAGTCCTGTATTGATTACAAGCACTCAGAAGGAAATAAATTGGCCATGGACCTTAGCAGTACAAACATTTTTGTGAAGAGGGTATCTGTGTTAAGCTGAGCCACCTTGTTGACAATATTTTACACTCCTCCTTGCTCCATCTCAGAAATTCCAAAGGGCTGTACCACTTACTGCAAGTTTA
>KN838900.1:22742-34808 GCA_000827195.1 Laccaria amethystina LaAM-08-1
TACAGCTTCAAATTTCCACAATCTGATCTCTATCCTATCTCTGTATAATCCTGAAACTAGTCTCAATAACACCAACATGGAACACAACATGATTGAAGAGGTACTTTGAGTAGAAATTACCTACAACTTACTAATGAGATGCTTAGACTTCAGTTCTGGATGCCGATGGGTATGCTGTAAAGCAAAACATGCCAGACACTCTAACGGATGCCTATGCAGCATGGTATTGCACTCAGGATGCAATGGGGAGCTGAAGTGTAAAAAGGTTGGATGTGAGACTCAATGGGTGAGTATCGGTGTTGCATAAGTTAATCACTACAACTCACTTATTTTTAGTACCATCTACAATGTGTTGTGTTGGAGATAACCCCACGAAATTGGGTATGCAAAGCCTGCAAGGCATTTGGGGAGGGTAGAGGATCAAAACAATCATGTGGATGATGTCATATTTCCATATATAGACATGTGCCTGATTACATAGGTAGGTAGGTCAAGCACATAGGGCTTTACAAAATATTTTGACCCTAGCTACTCTTTTTTAATTCTTGAACCCCCTTGGGGGTTGCATCCAGAATTAGGGGAGGTCAGAGGGACATTTCTGGCTGATTCTGAGTCAATTCTGAGTACGATTCTCGGTTGATTCTCAAAATGATTCTGAGTTAAAACCGGTTCAGAATCTTGCTCCAACTCTGACGAATTTGATCGATGCCTGTGACGGCCGCAGAATCACGGCCGTATTTTTGGTACTCCAGATCTTCACGGTAGCCGTAACATATGGCCGTATGACTGTAGATACGGTGACGGTGCGCATCCCTAGCCATTTGGAGGGGAGATTCATTTCTGAGACAGTGAGAATCCGTTCTGAGGGTAAAAGCGACTTCAGAGTCGGTTCTGTTTCTGAGCTGATTCTGTGATTTCCCACGATTCTGGAAAAACCGTTTTTGATCAGAACCGACTCAGTCCCAGAAACGTCCACTCTGACCTCCCCTATTACTCTTGAGGGTGGCGCTTCCTTTCGTGCATTGCGCGCTTGGCTGAGGGCAACATGCGGACATGGGTGACAAAGATGGTCTAGTCGCCAGAATGGAGTCTTTTCCACAGGAGTATAAGAACACGACAAGTTCTATTGAAAGAACCAGTCAAGAAACCCCACTCAACCACCCACTTTCTGCAGATAAAAGTTCATAGCTCATTCACCATGCCATCCAAACTCATCACATTCCTTGCCACACTCTCCTTTCTCCCTCTACCGACCCTGTCCTTGCGTTTCAATGCCTACTCCTCTACGAACACCTGCAGCGGCTCCTCATTTTGGTGTGAATCGGATAACGGTAGATTTTGCTGTGCCACACCCACTGGCTATGGGTATTCAGCTTCTTTCAACGATCTCCCTGCAGCATCCCAGGGACAAGGATACCCCAGCGGATCGGGGTGTACCACCTACATATTCACAAGTACGCGTAGGTCACACTATAGATTAACGGAAGTCCAAATGGTCAATTGTAGCTATGTAGTATCGAGGTACCCCAATGGGCCCAATGACATCTCTACATTATTGGATGTAAGTGGGCCCAATCCGTGCTTTTACCTTAAGATACAATTGTGTGGCCCAATTGTCAACAGGATATGAATATTCTAATGTCCAACATTGGGCCAAATTACGACTTTATGATCGTACATTTGCCCGAGAGCATTTCGTTGGAAACCACATATCGTCGGAAACCACTTTTCGTCGGAAACAAACCTTGGTTATCCTTAACCCTAACCCGGCGATCTTTTCGTTGGAAATGATCGTACATTTGCCTGAAGAGCTTTTCGTCGGAAGCCACCTTCGTCGGAAACGAATCTTGGTTATTCTTAACCCTAACCCGGCGATCTTTTCGTCGGAAAACACCTTCGTCGGAAACCACTGTTCGTCGGAAGCCACAACCGTAAAACCCACGACTGTAGCTGTGTATTCAAGAGGAACTTGAGATAAAACTTGGGAGAAGTTGAGAGTTACTGGAAGACTGTTAAGTACAACTTATGAATGGATGGCAAGCGTTTGTGCGTTGCGTATCGGCAGTGTCTGCATTCCACCCAAAGCTACACCGGAAGAAACTCTGAAGAACACTACTATGATGCAGGTTTCTCCCCTTTCTCCATCTTCTCTTGGATCCGAAGCTCTGCCTCTTTCAGCATAATGATGACATCGAGCTGCTGCAACTGATCCTCTACGTGCGCTCATGCGTGCAAAAAAGCGTCTCGAGCTCTCATAGCCTCCTCCCATTCTCGATGCAAAACCTTATGTGCCATTCGGGCATACTCCAATGGATTGGTGATTTTCCCTATTTCCAGCGAAACAACGTCGAATAATGAAGGCCTCTTCGGTTGAAGTCAGCCAATAATTTCCGGGCGAATTTAGAAGGGGAATACAACTCACGGTATGTTTTCGTAACGTGGACTGGGCACTCGCGTCAACCCTCGAAGACAATAAACCTAAAAAAAATTGAATTAGATGCCACACTGACAATAGACAAGGTCATACCATCGTGGATACAGCCTTCAGCCGGCGGAAGTGGCATCTCACCTTCGTCTGCAAGGTGTTGATCTCCTGTAATATTGATGAGAAGAATGTAATTGAAGCATTGAGCCACTTACCTGAAGTGTGGGCAAGGGACATGGTAATAAGGTAAGTAGCTGTGTTCTGCTACGAGACGTGACATCCGGAATAGGCAACGTTGATTTATTTTGTTCCCACGGTGATCGCTTATCCTCAACCAACATCTGTCGTATTCATCTCGACTTCGCCACCTTTCACAATGCCCTCTCGTCTTGATCAATTCAATCTTCCCAGCGACTTCACTAACTTTCCCATGACACGGGCCAAGGGGCAAGGCATTATCAAATGCATTCCGGAAGTAACCAGGAAAGCCACGGAGTGGTTTGCTGGGGAGGAATACGAAACAGCGGATATGCCGGCGAGGCGCAAGAAGGAATTGTCTTTGAGGAAAATGATGGTCAGTTACATTCAGAAGTTATGAATTTTCGGCACTAACACTTGGTAGAAATATTACGTTCGGGCATTACTAGCTACTGGGCAGGACAAGACCGTCGAACTCGTGCCTATCGTCGTTCGAATTCTTGAAGAAATTTTCACATCCGTGGAAGGGTCCTTCAATTGGAACTAGTGATGCCGCGTTTTTTTTCCGGCTCGTTTCTTGTTTTGTTTATACAGAAAGCGTTTTTCACTCGAATTTTACGTTCTTGGAGTCGCCAGGTGGGTAAGAAGTAGATCTAAAATTAAAAAAAAAGATCACAAAAAGATACCGAGATTCCATCGAAATATTCGACCGGCTTTGAAAATTAGCCGGCTCATTTGAGTCGCAACTTGGCCACCGGCTAAACGTGAATAACTCAACGAAAACCCAATCCTTTTTTACGCTCTTTTTCTTAGAATTTAGATCTACATCGTATCTATCTGGCAGTATCAAGAACGTAAAATATGAATAAAAACTGCGCTCTGTATAAGCAAAACAAAAAACAACCGGCTCAAAAACGCGGCAACACTAATTGGAACGTTATCCCCGAACCTGGGAAACCGATCTATCACAGTTTTCTTGACGAATGGGATGAACCCGACGAACAGGGGCCAGCGGTTATCGTCGAACGTCCCCATGTCAAGCAGGAGAATACGAAGGGGAAAGGTCGCATGGACTCGGTCTCCATCCCAGACGCCACGGCTCCATCAACACGGTCCTCGTGAGCGATGAAACGAAAAATGGAGGAAGAGGAGGAGGAGGAAGAGGAGGAGGGTGAAGAGAATAAGGAAGATGCGAAATGGGGGGATGAGGAGGATGAAGAGGAAGAGAAGGAAGAAGAGAAGAAGGAGAAACGGGATGTGGGGGGAAAGAAAAAGGGAGGGAGGGTGATGAAGAAAGTGAGGATCAAGTCCGCGGCCGAGGTGCATTCAGAAGACGACGAGCAGGGTGCGGGGAACGATGTCGAACTCCTTCCCCATCCAGAGGGAGTTTGCAAAGGCTGTTCAAACGCGAACGTCCCCTGTATGATATCCACAAGATCCCGTTCTGCCTGCACCAGATGCAAAGGCCGAAAAGAAAAATGTAGCCTGTCGAAGAAAATGGGAGAGTCGTTAAAAAAAGCAGTCAGCAAGTCCGTCGTCGCCGGGAAGCCCCCTCAACTGGATCCAAATCGTCAGGATCTCATCTTCTAGGAGAGAAGATGACAGTGTTCAGCAATCCACACCTCCAGGGTACTTCGCCCATTCCTCAGAAATTGATTGGACAGCTGTCAGCAACAAGGGGGGGGTCGGAGCCTGTTGTCCGGGTGATGAGAGCACGACCTGAGAGGGGTGAATCCGTTCGAGCAGGAAGTGTATGCCCCGGACACGACCAAGAAATCCCCAGTAAGTCACTATTTCAAATAGACGAAAACTCCTTTAATTGTATGTAGGAGCCTTGCTGTTGTCTTCCATCGGCGAAAGATCGACGATGCCCCCACAGATATCCGATCCATTCACAGAACGACTGGACATTATTTCAATGAATCACAAACATCAGACGGCCGAACTCGAAGGAATCCGGGAAAAACTTAGACACGCGAATTCACAAATAAACACCTTCTCGGCTCTCAATATTCGACAAAAGGATGAGGAAGTGGCTGAGCTCCGCCAGCAAGTTGACATTCATAAGGCGACGATTAAGGAACTTCGAAAAAAACAGGACCTTACCACAAGTGTAGTCGACGACTTGCAAGCCCGCATTAAGCAACTTGAGGGAGTGGGGACATTGGCAGGTGAGGAAGATGCATCCTTTGCGGTCGGTCGGGGGATGAATTCGATGAGGGGAGAGATGATTGACATGGAGCAGAGGATTCATGCAGAGTACACTCGGAAAGAAGACTTGGAGGGCTTGGAATCGGGAATGGAGAAAGTGATCAACGAGTTCATCAACGGCATCAACAAGCAACTCGTCGATTCGCATCGATCGAGTGGCGCCCTTGGTAATCGGGTGGCTGAACTCGAAAAATGGAAACTCGATGAGCGGCTTGGTCGATTGGAAGGTGTTACCTTCGAGTTACTCACCGCCGCTTTGTCACAGGTGAAACTTGAGAGAAACGATTATGAGGATCAGATGGAAAGCCGTCGTCGGGAAATGGATCGATTGTATGCACCGACAAGGCCAGTCCACGTGGCTGATCAATCCGGCAACGAGGCGAGGGAGACACATCGTCGGGAAATGGATAGAATGATTGCGGCGACTCAGCCAATCTCAATCACCGGTCCATCCAGCAGCACTCGTCCCACAGGAGCGCTTCCTGATCAATCGATTGTGGAGAAACCTGCTAACATCGAGGACACAACGGTGCAGGAGTCCAAGTCGAGTCGCGTCATTGCTCCCCTTCCCCGACGAAGGGAAAATGAAGTGACGAAGGGAGCATTTGCCGGCTTAAGTGCCGTTTTTCCGGATTCTTCATCGGCTGTCGCTCAGGACCCTGTCATTGAACGGTACGAGGCCATACAGAATAGCCTGAAGGATGCGATCAATATCCTGACTGTGACTGGGGATGACAGGTATTCGAAGATGGTCGCACGGGCAGCAAAATCCGCGGTTAAAGACATGGAACTGACCGACGATGGAGCTGCTCAAGCCGACGATAACGAAGCCGATGCCGATGCCGACGATTCCCCACAGAAGTCCAATGACGAAGACACCGTTAATTTTCCTGGTGATACTGCACAGAAGCCCATTGAACTAGACACTGTGAACGAAGATGAAAAATTGGGGGGCATTGTGGAAGCAGCGACGGATTCTTGAAGGGTGCGGATTCAATCATCGCCGACGATGGCATGCACATTTTTTTGAAAATTTGTTACTACCATTGGTATTACAGAAACTACCTGTAATTGCCAAAAAAAATATATAATCACTGTCCGAAGGGTTCGTGCTGGGCTTCCGACGAACCATAATGTAGGGTTAGGATAGACAATACGAACGAAGCCGAAATCTTTTTGGAGGGTATCACTTTGATGTTTGAACCCTAACCATGGGAAAGAATGAATACCCTAACCCACTGAAAAGTAATGCAGCCCAAGATTTTTCGGACACACCGCTTCTGTTTCACGGGGAACCTTCGGTCTAATTGTCAAAGCCGAATACTTTTGTATTGGAGAAAACTACCGACTATGCATTACATCAAGTCACAGCTTTTTTGGTCTACCTCGTCCACGCTTTGGAGGGTTAGCAGATCTGGACGTCGGCTTTTTTGCTTTCGTCGCCGGCTTTTCATCTAACTTTGCAACAGTGGTCGGAAGCTTGTTCGGGCGCTTTGTAACTCTTTTCTGTATACCCAACAATTCCTCGTCTGCTTTACGCTTCCTCGTCTGCATTCCTTCAGTGAGTGCCGGGCTTTGTGATAATTCCACAGCAGATTGTTGAACAGCTGGTGGCATATGGGTGACAAGGGTCGAAGCCGCCAATGACTTAACGTGGTTCTTCACAAATTCTCCCGGTTTCAATGGTGGGTTTGCTGGGGGACAGGAACCCATTATATCCGACATTCGGGGGATAGCCGGCTTGGCAATTATGACAGTAGAGCTGTTTGGGGCCTCTGCGTCAGACGGGGGTAGAGAGGAAAGTTGCCGAAAACGTGTCAGCAAGTTCTGAAAGTTTGCCATTGAGTATTTTGAAAGTGAGCTAATGGTAGACAAGTTGGTCGGATCCACGATAGCTTCAGATAGTGGAATACGAGGAAAAGTGGAAGTGACAGTGGCCGGCTCAAGGGATGTGGATGGATATTTAGTCAGATCAATCTTCAAGTTCATATTCGTCGAACCCGGACCTACGTTGACATGAACAGCAGGAACCAATGTGACTGAAGTCTTTACAAAAGCATCGATCGGGTTAGGCTGAGTGGAGGCATCGATCGAAGATGGAAGCCGGAGATCAAAGGTACCGGAAGTAGCCTGGGCACTGTCTCGATTGGAGGTAAATACCCCCGGTGATCTGGCCCATGCCCGAAAGACTTCGAATTGGGTATGAAGCTTCATCGGAGACCAAGAATTATATTCCTCGGGTAGTTTCTCAGTAAAGGCCTTCCACAGGGGCTGTAACTCCGACGAAACATCGACTTCTTTTCCCTGAATTGGATTTGTTTCCTCATCGTCGGAGGAATTTAATTCATCAACCGCCTTGAAGTTGAAATATTCACCGTCGGCGTCCGTATCAGAGTCAATGGCCTTGGACTTTCGAATAGGTCGAGGTTTTATCTTCTTCTTTTGTAGTAGTGGAATTGGCGGTTCGTCGGCTGGTTCGAGGAACTCCGGAACAATATTTTCTTTCCTTTTTTGCCGGGAACTCCCCACCAATTTTTTACCCTTCTTCGCACCGGTAACCGTCCTTTTTGCACCAATCTTAGGACTTTCGGCATCGACCTTCTCCCCGTTCTCCATGATGGCCTTCCAGCGAAATGGTACCTGTCCCGAAGACTGCCGTTCCAACCAAAATCTTAACAACTTCCGAACTTTGGAAACATTAAGATGCGATGGCTCCCTATCCATTGTGTTGTAATCTGGTAAATATTCGGCGTCAATGAAATCCTGCGGCGCTTTTAAAATATTTGTCCATGGACACCAATGACTTCCGTCCTTGGTAACCAGAGCTTCCGTGAAGTGAACAAATGTTTGAAGCATATATTCCTAACAACATACCATAATGAGCTCCGAGAAAGGACCGGAGTAACCGCTTTTGCCACTTGATTGTCGCTTCACCTGTGAGATCGCCTGGCCATGCGTCTTCATCGGGGAGAAGTGGCTCCCCATTGGTATCAACTTCGAGGTCCATCGGAGCTCCTTTCTGCTGCAGCCGTTGACCGGCCTGTTCTTCCGATGACTTGTACACATTCTCTAAATATTTTCCCCAAGTCCTGTCGGAAACAGTCCCATCATTGAAAAAATCTTTGTATGCAGTCCCCCCCCCCAACTCATTGTTGAAATCAAAACGAGCGGACACTAGGCCTCCATCACTATCCATTGAACCCCAGTATATAAGGACCCGCGCGCCCAGCTGTTTGAAACATTTTTCTGCAAATGCTTTAGCATACTTTGGTGCATATTTCACTGACAAACTATAGCCGAAAGATGAATATGACTCCATATCAACTGGAACCAGTCTTACTGATTCTTCTCGTCATCCGGCGGTCCTTCCGCATTCCATTTTGCTGCTGTAACCTTCAGCTCATTGAGCTTTTCTTCGTCCATCCTTTCTAACACATGGTTGAGCCCCGATCGATAACTTCCAAATTTTACCGGCCGGCCACCGGCCAACTCTACTTCGGCCTGCTTGACTTCTTGTTTCTTCAACACAGCAGCCACCGTCCGATAATTCCAATTGATGCCCCGAATTTTATATTGCTTGGGCTTAGTGTTGCCGCGTTTTTGAGCCGGTTATTTTTTGTTTTGCTTATACAGAGCGCAGTTTTTATTCATATTTTACGTTCTTAAAACTGCCAGATAGATACGATGTAGATCTAAATTCTAAAAAAAAGAACGTAAAAAAGGATTGGGTTTTCGTTGAGTTATTCACGTTTAGCCGGTGGCCAAGTTGCGACTCAAATGAGCCGGCTAATTTTCAAAGCCAGTCGAATATCTCGATCGAATCTCGGTATCTTTTCGTGATCTTTTTTTTAAATTTTAGATCTACTTCTTACCCACCTGGCGACTCCAAGAACGTAAAATTCGAGTAAAAAACGCTTTCTGTATAAACAAAACAAGAAACGAGCCGGAAAAAAAACGCGGCATCACTACTTGAAGTTGGGCTGCCGAACCTTCGCCTTTAAGCCGAACCATTGCTTGATTGCCTTCATCCATACGTAAGAATCGACGTAAATGGCTTGCATGAACTACTTGCCTTTCGGAGACCTGATACATCGGCATCCGGAATATCCCTCTTGACTTTCATCTTCCGAAGTGTCTTGTCCAAAATGGCTGTATGTTGGCGAACAGTTTTGTTTGTTTTATACAGTGGAAGGTAGTGGTTTAAAATATCCATCTGCCACGTTTCCCAGACATACGGTGCTGGTGCTGTGTATTCCTTGGTTTGAACTTCGGGATCAGAGAAGACTTCCGCAGACGAAGAATTCGAGGCATCGAGGTTAAGGGAGGTTGTTCCAGGTGAAGTAGCCATTTACGTTATGACAGTAGAGGAAAGAGTAAGATATATTTTGCCACGTCAATAGCGTTGCACCAAACAAACAAAGGCGGGATTACCTAATTAGTCAATGTCCTTGCCATACAGAGTGAATTTGTTTCAAACGCCCGATTGAGGAGACCCCTGTGCACAGAAAAGATGCTACCTAAAAGTTGGGCAATCTATCTCTTTCTATACATACTACATAAACATCAGAAAGTCCGTTTCCATGGGATGACCCATGATATCAATCAATCGAACTTCTATCACCTCCATCATGATCACCTATTCTTATTAATATATAAAGCGTCCAATCTTTTTATCATCTTCCAACATAAGAATGTCAGGCAATGTACGTCGAAGTGACATCGGCTCCTTGAGGCATGTAGACTTCATCGACAGCCGAAGAGGTTTACGACCAGTTACTGTCTTTCCTTCTGTCTCCCCTACACCTTCTCGTTCCCCCTCCAAGTCTCCGACAAAACGGCATAGTGTCTTACCCCCGTCAGGTGCAGATGGCACCTTTGAGCCATCCAACCAACAGTATATGGAGTTTCCGTCAGATATGTTTCAAGACCATGGGAGCAGGGTTAGTTCGTATTAATACTTCCAATACGTATAGCTAATAATATTGACAGTCGACAAATGATTATTTGAGAGATTGGGAGAAACGTCGTCGGGTGTACCTCAATGAGGTACTGCAACATGAGGCACTGCCCGATGACTTGACCTGTGAAATCTGCCGAAGTCGGGTAGCAACCTGGCGGTGTTGTTGCTGTTTGGGTACTCCCGCATTATGCACTGATTGTTGCCAGACTTCTCATAGGCGGCATCCCTTTCATCGGATTGAATGCTGGACGGGAGATTTCTTCTCACCATCCTGGTTATGGAAGGCTGGCACGATTTTGCACCTTGGTCACAATGGCATACCATGTCCAGGGAACCGTTGGGACTCATCGGACATAACTGTAGATATGAGGACAAATTCCAATGAAACAGCCACTGCATCGGAATCGTCTTCGGGGAGTCTGCTGTATCCCGACGACGATGAGCCGGACTATGAGGATATAGCCGATGAGGACGAGGGTGGATTGTATAGTGAGTCTGAGATTCCTGACCCGGCCCTTCCTACTATCGATGGACATCGGGTGTTGACATATGTCCACATCAATGGAGTACATCACCTGCCAACTGCATTTTGCAAATGTTCCGGAGCACCTTCCAAAGAAATACAAATGCTTCGGATGGGTCTATTTCCATCTACATCGCAAGTCCCTTGGACAGCCTTTTCCTTTCAACTGCTTGATGACTATCTGTTGGAAAATCTTGAATGTAAAACGTCGGCATTACATTATTTCTCCAAGCTTCAACGGATGATGTCGAAGGCATTTCCGCATCTCGTGAAGGTATGTCATCGGTCACGCTCTAATCCTATCATTTATCATTCCAGATTTTGTAGGATTGATATCGGGAATTATTACGAGCCAGTCGTCAGTGGAGGGTTATCAAAGAATATAAGTGGTTCGGCTTCGGGCACAAAGCCGAAGATCCAAAAACTGGGGAGTTAGCTCTGTTCTGTGTCGCATGTCCCCAGCCTGGAGTAAATCTCCCTGAATATTGGAGAAATGATGGAGAGCAATGGGTGTATAGCCGAGGGTTTGTTCTCGATGGTAACTTTTTCTGTAATCACAAGGCTCAGCGTCATCCCGAAGACGATGTCTGGTTGAAGTCTGGTGAAGGCTATATGGTGGAAAAAACCTGATACGAAAAGCACCTAGCGACCGCTCCAGATATTAAAGAAGTACTCAGACTTATTTCCAAATGATTTTCAAGAAGCTGATGAGGACCAGACGCCGACCTGCAATGAACATCATGCAGTGAATGACAAGTCAAGAATTCATAAAGGTTGTGATTCCACTGGCCTCGGTGCTTCGGCTTGCCTTCGACATGGTTGTTATTGCCCGGGTGGTGTGGTAGATTTCCAAAAGGGAGAAAGGTATCTTTGTGATATTTGGAAGGTAGCACTCTGATGAGTGGTACCTACCACTTATATCATAAACTGTAAGCATTTGCCTGCACAGCGATTTGTTTATTGCCAGGTGAAATATGATATGAGAGATTTCATTCTTTGCCTAGCTGCGCTTTTTTCAGGTGCGATATTTCATTGCTATTTCATTTCTATTTCATTGCAATATCATTGCTATTTCATTTCTATTTCATTGTGATATCATTGTGATATTATTGCTATTTCATTGCAATATCATTACAATATTATTGCTATTTCATTTCTATTTCATTGCGATATCATTGCAATTTTATTGCTATTTCATTCCTATTTCTTTGTGATTTCATTCTTACCCAATGCTGTTTCAGGGTCCAGGGTACATTTCCAAATATGGAAAATATAGCTATGCAAATGTGAAAAATGGCAATAAATAGGGGGAAAATCAGAAAAAAAAATAGGGCATGATTGGTGATGTTTTCAGGGTCCAGAATAGATGTCCAAAAAAGGAAAGCCAAGTGTTTCTAATGAAAAAATAACAGAAAAATCAGGAAAGAAATCTGAAAAAATAGAGATAATACATTTCATGCATGCACTGTTTTCAGGGTCCATGTCAGGGTCATCTGCATATATCCTAAAAATGAAATCTCACTTGCTTGGATGAAAAAGTGATGAAAAACAAGATAAGGATGATTATACCTGTCAGGATCAGCACATCAGGACAATGGTCACATGATCAATTACCAAAAATGGTCAAAAGACAAAAGTTGTAGCCCTGAAGTGTGATTTCCAGAATCAGTTGAAATTTTGTTCTAAAGTGCTCCTGTTGTGGAGATATGAGGTAAAAGATTTTCAAAAGTGTCCTGTTTTTTTTTTTGC
>KN838901.1:0-32785 GCA_000827195.1 Laccaria amethystina LaAM-08-1
TGTATATATATAATATAAATCTGGACACAACTTTTAGTCATGTAATATACCTGGAGTTGGCAAGACTAATAGTCAGTTGGCAGTGGGTGACTGAAGTGGATAAATTCCCTTACCTACAATTTATTCCCCCCTTTTTGTATGATTGTTTTACTTCATATTCATCACTCCCCGTGATACATACATTGCATGCATTCTCATGCCTGTAGCTACTCTGTAGACGATAAATAGTTTACTCTACATACTTGCACCTCAGTCATTTGCCTTACCCACGCAAACTCTGAGGTGAATATTCCTTACATATGTTCTATTACCTTTTACTGATTCACCTACAGTCTATTCTATCTTTGTATAGGTGAATACAATAGCCGTTTGCCTTAACCGTGCAAACTCTGAGTCTATTCTATTTTGTATAGCTAATCTTACACAAACACCATTATATTTGCTGTGGCCCCAAACAGTAGGGCCTCAATGGACCCTCATGTCTGTCGTGGGGTAACATGGTGTCAGGCATTTGATAGAGGGTCCTTGAGTAGCTGCCATCTCATCAAGAAAGAGTCATGTGGCTGTGAGCTAGACATTTGTTAACACCATTTATTAATAAGAGAATACTACTTAGTACTAACAGGGTTTTCAAAACTCATGAGGGTAGTGCAAAATCTTGTCACCATACTTGCTAATCAGTATATGTATATCTTGCTGAGGAACTGAGAGTACATACTAATCTCAAGCTGTTATACAAATAATTGATAGCTGTCGCATTGATCTGTTATGGGCTATATATATGTAATAACAAAAAAAAATCAGACTGGCAGGACATTTGCTTTGTGACATTAGACATACCAAAAACCTCTGACCAGGTCTTCCAAATGGCATATTGCACATGTCGAGGCGATCTGTAGTAGCTTTATACTGCGCCACATATTGTATTTTATCGGCATATGGATCCCGAGTGTGGTGAATTATAAGTACCCTATGCCTCCCCCACTCTCACACCGGCAATTATCGACCTTCCTTATATAGTAATCTCACGACTTAGGGCAATGTGCCATTGCCCTAAGTCAGCTCGAGAACGCACTGCTGTGCGTTCTCGAGCCCCTAACCCCCTAAACTAACCTAACCTAATCTACCCTAACCTCCTAATCTAACTGAGAACGTGCTACCGTGTGAGGAGAAACATAACCCTAACCCTAACCATTCTAACCTCCTAACTACTGAGAACGCACTACCGTGCAGGGAGAAAAATAAAACCCTAACCATTAACTCTAACACCCTAACCTAACACCCTAACCTAATGTATGAGTAAATAAAAGGCAATTGCTCCAAGTGCTGCAAAAAATAATTGCACTTGCCCAGAACTGAACCCTCATCATTCAACCAAACAACATCAATTTATCAAGATTTAACTACTACACCATCCTGGCATTTTGTTTTGGTATATGGTGTGAACTATGTCTTATTAAATTTCCAAATTTGTACAAGATTTGTCATACCTTCCTTTTAATGAAGGGTGAGAGTGGGGGAGAGGTGGGCCAGCTGCGAATTATACAGCTAAACATTGACCTTAATAAGAGCCAAGGACATCGTGCAAGGACTCTCACTTGATTGCAGCACGAGATGGGTCATTCACCAACTTCCAAACTTTGCCGTTGTAAAAAATCCTGTTGGTAGCATGCTGGTTGGGCTCCAGCAAGAACATCTCTCAATCAAAGCCATATTTTTTCGTGAGTGAAATATTGGGATTAGCCCATTTTGAAAAGTCGCTGTGGCGCATGTCCAAAATGTGATTATTGAAAAAGTCGATGTGATAGCCATGCACCCGTGTCCACTCATACATCCTGGAGAGATATTGAAGGTGATGTAAGTACCAGAAAAAGCCAAGGGGGATAGTGGGTTGGTTGCAGAAGTAGGCGGAGAGGACAGAGAAGTAAGTGAAGAGGTGGCGGAAAATCAGGTTGGGTTGCCTGGACAGTGTTACTGCCAGCCCAGGCAAGTTTTGAGGGCATCGCATTTGATGCGGAGGCCAGCTGGGGGTGACCTTGCCAAATTCCAAAGGTAAACTATATAGGTCTAAGGTACTAAAGTCGTAAAATATTATTGAAACTACAACACTGGGTGACTTTCCGTAAGACTTTTTAATTGAAAATGAGATAGATTATAATATTTTGAGGGTCTCCGCCATGAAGCCGAGCTCAATTAGGAAGGTGAAGAAGACAGAATATTTCCTAACTCCCTTGACTAAACTATAATCTGTAAAGAGGGTCAGGACCCTATCTACAGTTTATTCCGTCGTTGAATAAACAATTTTCGACATAGCAACACCAAACAATCTCCTTTTTGGGTACAGCCCGAACAGCCCAAGCCCATTCCCGCATGCCTCCACTCACTCCATTGATTACCATCCCCTCTTTCCAACGCCGCATCCACCTCAATCTACTCTCTTAAGTCACCAAAAATGATGGGTCACCTTCTCGTTCATCTCCATCCATTTCGCCATCCTCCAGGATGTACCAAGCAAGCTGAGCGTCGTCTTCCATGGCAAATCAAGGGATAAGATCAAAATACAAATATAATCTGATTACTTTAATCGATTGGCTTATGGGGGACTAAATTGAATAGATTATCTTCATAGACATCCAATTTCGACCTCCGAAACACATTAATTTACATAAAGTCTTACGGAAAGTCACCCACTCTTAGAGATGTGAAGCAACTGTGAAGTTCTTATTCACAGTCACGTGAACATCTCTTTCAATCCAACTTATATTTCTCCAAGAGTCCAACATCGGGATAAGCCCACCTTTCAAATTCCCCACTGTTCCGAAACGCGATTATTGAAAAGCATCCATGAATGGGTGGTGAGGATTGTTTGGCTTGGCCTCCAGAGCAAACGTGATGAGCGTTGTATTTTCCGTCACACTATCACCTGCAAGTCCCCTTGCCCTCCCCCACACTGACATTTCGGACATCACCGAAACCCTTTTAAGGTAATTAACACAGCCACACTGACAGTCTTGTCTCGAAGTCAGTGCGGACTCGTCAACTTAGAAGATAGTCATCAAATTTAAAGGCTTTCAGCACTAGAAAAATGTAAATTAGTTTACATTACCTTAAAATGAACATATACCAGAAATTTGAAGTAAATAAACGAATTTAACACTGATTTTTACAGTCCAGGGCAAGGTCTTCAGCCCAATTCTTGGCTAAAACACAGTAAAATCAATTTAAATCTTCTAAAAAATCAGGAGTGAATTAAACCATTCTAGTAAGTGATAAAGCTAAAATACTAATACTTTACTGATTTCTCCTGAATATAATGACTAATTAATGCTATTTTTAATCATCCAGAAGGTATAATGTTAAGTAAAAATAAAAGAAGAATGTAAGGCAAAATAAAAAGCAAAAAGTAATCAAAAACAGATAGAAAATCGATAAAAATAGAAGTTAAAGCCCCACAAAAAGATTACACAGAGTAAGAATCGAACACAGAGATCCACAGAACTCATGAGAATCCATTCGATCAAATAGACGTAGTAACCGTTAGACCACTTGACTGATGTAAACGGCCACGATTAATAAAATAAAAGAGGCTAGGAGCCCTCACGTGCGATTTATTTCCCTTTCGGGAAAGTCAGTGTGGGGGAGAGGTGGGTCAGTTATCACCTGCCTCGAGGTAATGTAGCTTTGCGACTTGGTAAGAAGTCGGTCAGTCACCTCGAATGCGTGTAATACCTGATTAGGTCTCTAATAACTCGTAGAATTGACAAGGTGTCCATTCAACGAAGATGCACAAACACATCCTCAACCTTTCCCTGCCTCCTCCTCCAACGACCCACTAGCCCACCTAACACAACAACACAACCCTCTCAGAACTAATAAAATACTACTTCCTCCATCCCTCAAAACATATCCGCCTTTTCTAGCCTCGCATTGATTTCATTCAGTTGGTGTATACGCCAGCGGCCCAATTTGGGGGCCGAATCGTCGACTGCCGAGGTCCCCGCATTCTTCTGGCGTGTGGGTTCATGTTTCTCCTTGGGGGATACTCTGCGATCCGCCACCTATACGATGAGGGGATGCCTGACGACGCAGCCTCTCTATCCACGTTCGGGTTGTACACCCTTGTTCTGTTTAGCTTCGTCATCGTTCTCCTCTTCTCACAAGCTACCAATGGGCTTGGACGTTCCTGGCCTCGGAAGTTGCTCGAGTCGAAAGACATGGTTTTGGATAGACCATTCACGAGACTTGACGTGTTGAATGGCTGGAATCCTGCTATGAAGGGAGATGTGTTTTGGTGACGCTAACAACACCACACTATCCACCAAGTCATTCCCAAAAATCGCCATCCCCACCAACCCCATCACCAAACCTCTCCCGCCACCACCACCTCCTCCCAACCCAACTCCACATAGCCCAGATCGTTGAAATGCTGCACACAGCCTCACTCGTGCACGACGTCATTGACGCTTCACCCCTCCCCCGCGGTGCCCCAGCCAAATTTGGTAGCAAGCTCTCTGTGTTGGGGAGGGCGTCGACTGCGTTGGCTAGGCTTGGGGATGTGGAGGTTACGCAGCTTATTGCAAGTGTTATTTCGAATTTGGCCGAGGGGGAGATTTTGTAGATGAGGGCTGTTGTTTTGGGTGGCGGGGACGTTGGGATGGAAGAAGGAACGACACAAGATATCGGAATACAAGGAAAAACCAAAAACGCATTGACGATATACCTACAAAAGAGCAAGCGTCATGGCCAAGGGCGCACGATCGGCCGTCGTGTTGGGTGGGTGTGAAGAGGGCGGGTTGTGGAAGGATATAGCGAATGCTTATGGACGGAATTTGGGGATTTCAGGTGGGCTCTTTGGCTTTGCGTTTTTCCTTCCCTTTCTTCTTCCTATTCCTAATTGTCCGTCTTCTCAGCTAATAAACGACATACTCGAGTACGAATCCACATCGACACCCGGCTCCGCAGACCTAACACTCGACAAACCCGGCGGTGCGGACCTCCAACTTGACCTAGCCACCGGACCAGCTCTCTATGCTTGGGAAGAGTTTCCGGAGATGGGGGAGCTTATAGGGAGGAAGTTTGAGGGTCCTGGGGATGTTGAGATGGTGTGTTTTGTTTGCTTTCTCTTCCTTCCGTCTCCTGCCTCCTCTCTTCGATTCTCTTTTACCATGAATCGCCTTCTTAACCCCCGCTCCCTCTCTCTCCTTCACCCACCCTCTCTCACCTCCACCCCTCCTTTGCCCCGACCTTGTCCGGAGCTAACACACACACACCCTGCAGGCCCGCTCCCTAGTCCTCCGCTCCTCAGGCGTTCACCGCACTAAACTCCTCACCACATCATTTGCTGAAAAGCCAAGGAGAAAGGAGGTCCTTGGAGAGCTTCCGGAGAGTGTGGCCAAGGCTAGGTTGGTAGCGTTGACGGAGAGGGTTGTTGGGCGGCGGTCCTGATCCGGTTTTTGCTGCGTGGTATACTCATTTGCTTTGACATTTGTAGACATACAGCAATTCCAATGGACTTGACTTATTTGATGTTTCGTCGAACACGAGTTAGAATTGGCATGATTCGCTCTCATAATATCAGCTTCAATCTTTGAGCCACATACACGTTAGTTGTTTCTTTCAACTGGCCTGAACAGATCTTCTTAACGCCCTCTCTTATTAGTATGCTTTACAATACAATCGCTATACTATAGTCGCTTAAGCGAGAAATCCGATAAGAGTTGACATAAGGTATGAGAGTGTAAATTTAAATGTTACATATAAAGCAAAGACCAGCCATAACCAGGTTTCCATCAAGTCGCCATATCTCATCAATCCGCCGGCAAGGGTGGGTCAATAAGGACATTGACGAAGAGTACATATATGATCGCAGTGCCGCCCGCCAAAAACAGGCCGCCAACCCAAGCACTTTTTACACTCGTAACGTCACCAGGCAGAAGTGCGATGACATTATACGCGTGGTCGTGCAGATAAAACACGCTGCTATTACAATAGCAATTGTCAAAGACGCTGGCGAACTGGAAGATGCACGCGACGACTACCCAGAGCGAGTTGATGGCAGCGATGAGCTTTCCGAGACGACGGAATATAATTGAGGTCATTCGAGCTGCTCTTGTGGGCCAATGACGGATGGCCGGGCCTTCAAGGAGGATATCTTCTTCATGGAGGGTCTTGACTTCTTCATGGATGGCTGAGTCCCCTTCAGGGATGGTCGAGTCCCCTTCAGGGATGGCCGAGTCCCCTTCAGGGATGGCTGAGTTGCCTTCAAGGATGGCCTCGTCATCACGGATGTATTGGTTCGTCGAGGCATAGCGCGTTAGGATGCTTGAGATGACCAACAGCATCCAAACGATTGTGGAGAGAACAGCATAAAGGAGGTAAGATGCTGATCGGCAGCCGAGTCCTGTGAAAGTGATCAGCAAACAAGATAAAGGAGAGATAGAACGGTGAAGTTCTCACCTCGTGTAGGTGTGTACCAGACTTGAATGAAGGCAGCTCCAGTTGTGCCCCATTGTAGCATCAATGCAAGGGCGGATGCAATAAACATTCTGGATATAACGTTTGGTCCCCAACGACTACGATATCTCTTGGCAAGTCGCAGCGAAGTGCAGTACGCTATAACTTGATCCCTGGTGCCCATACGATTGCTCTGGTCGGGTTTCTGACCGCTCTTCACTAGAGCCCAGTCACTAGAGTCGTCGACCGGCTTCTGATCGTCATAATGATAGGACGCCGCCTGGAAAGCTTCGGACACATCCTCTACTGCCTGAACCCACGGAAAGACTCGTGCATAGTTGAATACTGGCGGAGTACACTTCTCATCCCGATGGAGGTCATCCCCCTTTGTTAAGGTAAGCGTGATAGCTCGCAGTGCTTTGGGTTTAGTTTCATCCAAGAGGACAACCTCCCCACTTTCTGTGGCAACATGGGCCAGCTTGTTCGCGCGATCTATGGCATCGCTTAAGCGTACCGTGTCACATTTGGGTGAGATCTGTAGCCACCCAATGACGATAGGGAGAAGCCACAACCAAAGCGATCCTACTCCTTGGCCGTTGGAATTGATGGCGTTGGTGATACCCACTGTGAAAGAAGAAAGGATGGTAAAGATGTAGGCGATGACGACCCATGCGATGGAGGTGACTGCAGATATGGACCAGGTGTGAGTATAATTAATCAACTTGGCAAGTTCGGTCCACCACTTGTCATTATCGGGAAGAACAATGAGGGACGCAAGAAGCCCACCCTCCTTCATGACTCTGATGGGCGATTGCTGCAGGCTGCTGAGGATACGAATCGCATTTGCGACATTGGGATAGGTGTATTTTTCAAACCGTTTGGTGACCCAACGACTGTTTAAGACAGTTAGGAAAAGGGAATATGCAGCCAAAGTTGGCGATCCGACGGTTAGGAGCACAGATTCCAAGTTATCTAGCTTATCGTTGGCGCCGAATGGGAGCTGAGAAACCAAAGCTAGCCACGGGAGCAGCCACGAGCTGAATTGTTGCGAGAATATGGCCCATTGAAACGGTTCTTGACCGACGCCACAAGCTTGGACGCACAGGCTGTACGTCATGCCCGTGGCGACAGAGACGTTGACAGGGTATCCATGGTCGTCCGTCCCGCCAACATCGACGCCCACTCCAAAAGTGCCATTTTGTAAATTGGCTAGACAAACATCAAAGTTCGTCCCTGCGACCGTGGCCATCGGAAAGGCGAGGGCGACGCAAGCAACGATCCCGACGAACTGGCGAGGAGATTCTACATTGCCCCCCGTTAGCATGCGATCTCCAAGTTCAAATAAACTACTCACTCATCTATGCGAACCTGACAGGCACGGTGCGTTTGAAGGGCATCTGACGGGAAGTACTTTTCTATTTATCAAATGAAGGAGGCGCCTCAAAAGGTACCCACGTTACACAGCCGCGCAACAACATTTCTGGAGTCATGGCGAGATTGCCAAAACGGACTGTGAAGTATGTCATGTCCAAGCTTCGGGGGTTGCCGACCTGTACAAAAAAAATGCACCAGCTGCCTCTAAAGAGGCTGTACTTGCAGGGTTCGACCATTTTTTTCGGTGCAAACCTATCCAGCTTACATAGTAAACTTAAGTTGCTGCGCCGACACTAGTACTTTTCAGAATCGATTATGCCTGATGGCGAGTTTGGATATCCCAGCGGAGGGGAGGCTATTCATCATGACCATCGGATGGTTCGGACTTTACAACACTTCTCATTGGGCAGGGAGTGAACGTCGATCATTACTTCGGTAATCCAAGGCACCCATGCCGGAGAGACCTTCAAATCGTGAGGCGCAAAAATAGACGGAGTACACAGCATACTCACCAAACTAAAGACTTGATCATACCAGTTTGGGAGAAATAAAAAATAGACACCAGCCGGATGGGTAGTAATTCGAACATCAAACTGGTCCTGGGACTGTGAGCCGGAGCAGCACAATAGAGGGCGTTACGACAATCTGTTTGCATTAGGTCAGGCAGGAGAAAGTTGAAAGCATGAGGAGCGAAAATTATTGTACAACAAACTCACCAGCTTCATGCATAGGGTGTATATTCAAAGTTCAACTGCCCAAGGTAATGACAAGGCTCAGTGGCACTGTTTCCATTTATCAACGCACTACTTCAAACGCATCTCTGGGTGAAGTCAGTAAGGGGCGAAGGAAGGTGAGTGCACTGGAACTCACCAATTTCCATGAATAACTTGAACCCATACACATATCGACTCTGGTCTCGGTCCAATCAGCGCAAAGCACAAATTAGCAGAACTGATCATGAGTGATGATCAGGGCGCTCGGCAAGGTAGACAACAACCATCCCGACCTTTGTGACGTGACATAACGCCCCTATTTTGGAAAACAGAATTGAGAAAAGTCGAAGAAAAGACTATACTATTAAGTAACAATTTTTTGTAGAGGAAATCAACAACCATAAAACTATTAGGATTAGTACTCGAATGGTATATACAAAATTATAGAGCTGGAGAATGAAAATCGGGGGAGGATCGACTTGGGATCGACACTTATCGATCCTGATTGCCGCTGGTCGATGGGATTGACGCTCATAGCCAACTCATAGTCACTGGTCAATTAGACAAGATCGACGCTCTACTTTTTTGAGTGGCAATGACGGAACGTGGGGTCCCGGAGGCTCGATTTTTTTTTTTGTAACCTCCTCAAATTAGAGACCTATTGAACAAATGACTCACCTCTCACGTCATTGAAAGTAAGAGCTTGACCTGCATGAACACTCCACTCTCATGAAATGAGTATACGCGATACATCAAGGGAAAATGGGCTCTCCGGCTCTCATGGGACAGTGGAAACGGGCGGTGGGATGGGCGTCGGATGTGCATCGAGGGGCAACACATTTTGACAAGTTGTGTGCCCTTCCTTCCAGGAAAAACATATAAGTCAGCCACCCACCTTTGACGCCGCACAGCATTATCACTTCATTCGAAGTTCATACATCCCGATTGCCGCTGGTCGATTAGGGGCGCTCAGAGCGGACAGGATCGACGTTCATAAATCCTGATTGTATCACGCATGATGCGACATCCATTCCGACTTGGAAACCTTGAAAACGAAGATCAAAGAACTGTGGCCACGAGTGAACCGACTCCCCGAAATTGAGGGGCTGCTCACAAGATCCAATTTAAAGATAGCCTCTCTTGAGACAGAAATTCTCAAAATCAAGCAAGATCAAGCGTCGCTGCGAGAACTTGAGTTCCTGGTGCAACTCAGTATGGCAAGTTCGAACCCTTCCGCAAACAAGTCCAGCTTTGGCGCGCAGAAAGCACGATTCACAGTACCCTTTTCAGCAAAAGCCGACAGTCCCGAGCGAGGAAGAAATCAGGGACAGAATGACTTTCAGGGTTCCGAATCCGAGTTACAGGAGCGGTTGTTAGAAGCGCAGGATACAACAGAGGCCCTGTGTTCTGAACTCACCGCAGTTCGTTAGGAGAGGCTGCATTACCACTGTGACTCCCAGAAATTAGAAGCTGAAGCCCAAGAAGCGGGGAAGATGTCCGCCCTTTGGGAGGAAAAATATCAGGAAAGCGAGAGACAGAGGGAGACGGAATCTTGGGAAGCAGCTACCGAAATCACGAATCTCCGTCAAGAGAGTGCCGAAGTAAAAACTAGGCTAGCTCCCGACCGACCAGCACGCTGTGCAAAATTTCAAGCGGATTTTGAGTGAATTTGAGAAGATGTATTTTTCCAAGGAACAGCCCTTACCCAACAAGGAATCCCGTGGCCAATCTTCGTAGGCCTCATCAAGCCCAGCACGGACATTGTCCAGGAGATGACCGTAGATAACGTTGAGTGCTTTTTCACAGCATTGGCGAAAGAGATTAGGCCGGCTGAGAAATCAAAGGATCTTCGACTTTTTTCCACCCAGATAGGTGGAGCGGAAGGCGCATTCTTGACAGTGTCATTGATGAAGGCCTCCGCCGTTCGTTGATGCAAGCTGGATTGGTAGTTTCCCAAACAGCGAACGTTGTGCCGCTCCATTGAACGTAATAGTGTTCAATGAAGGAACTGGTTTGAAAAGTTTATAGCTTTTATCTACAAATATGATCAGGGATTGAAAGGTCACTGTCAGTGCGCACACTTCGGAGTTCAAGTTCCGGGTGTATGTCCGCAAATAGGCCTAAATAGGCGTGACATACAATTTCAAGCTCCGCTGAATACCCGGAGCACGCGAGCACGGTTGTCACTGAACCCCACCGACCAGTCTCCTCAACTTTCAAAATTGAAGTTATTCAACTCGACTTGAGTTCCCCTGCCCTTATTTTATATATCTATGGCAGCAAGTTTCCATTTTCAAGGTCTACCAATGTTGTTAGTGGCGCCAGTGGCACCCCTAGTTGTCGCGCTGGAGACTCTCAAAAGCGCGCTACATGGCTTAGATGCTCCCATGAATTTCACTCTAATATCGGGAGACCAAATAGATTCAGAAAAGTGTATTTTTGTGGTGTTGGAGTTTTCAACGTTTGATCATGGTGCGTCAAACCCCCAACCTCTTCTACTCGTTGGACGGTTGGAAATTGAATCACTCACAGCCGAAAACACCCTAAATGTATTGAATATGTCTTCCCAGAAAAGCGGGCACAGTATCGAGCCACCTATGTGCTCAACAAAAGACAATACCAGTGTATCTCCTCCGTTTATCGCTGGCATTCCACTGGTTTTGAAATCTCAATCGGAGTCTTACACGGATGCCATGCTGCAGGACTTGATATGTCCGTTTGGATCACTCATATGTGTACGTATTTTTGAGAACCTTGGTGGAGTCGTTCTATTCCGGACGAAAAACGAGGCGATGGATGCTCAAAAAAATGCGGGTCAAGCACAGATACTGCTTGAAGAGTTAGATTATTCAAATTGCTGGCAAATGGTTCGTATAATTTCTTATATATAACTTAGACTGCTTGTAACTAAAATCCACACAACTCTAGATCGGCGAAACGACTACAGATGATGACGAACAGTTCCAAGTGCGTTACTGTTTGTTGGCTAGCTCATTAAAAGTGACTTTTTTCCAGATCATCGACGACTTTGACACTCGCGATATCATCCTTTTTATTATGCAACCTCAGCAGTTCACCGACAGAGAATCAACAGCGCCCAGAATATCTTATGCCGGTACAGCTTTCAAAACTATCCACAGACAACGCCCTAAGGATGCAACGCTCGGTAATGGAACAAATACTTGAGCTGCTGGTTGATCTCGGTGCAAATGAAAGCAACTCGAAACTGGAATCCTTGACAGCTATGGTGAGTGAAATACAAGTGTTCTACCAGAATATTTCCGTTGACGTCGAACCTCGAGGAGATGAGGGATCCACATGCGTCTACTCAGAAAAGGGTCAGTGATTCAGAGGCCTTGCTGAGCAAGATCAGGAATTTGGAATCTGACCTCGCCACGCTCCGGGAGGAAAGGAACAAGGAAAGGGAGGAACGTCTTGCTGAAATTTTGGAGCTGAGGGAGCTGCGCTCTGAACTAATACAGGGAGGACGTGGAGCGCCATTGTCGAAAGAAAGAATACGGAACTACAAATCCACAACGGAAGGAATTCAACGGATACAGCCTGGAGAAGAACGGCGTCTTCCAAGAGATTCGCGCAAAACTAAAGCCACTTTATCCGATATTCAGCGGATTGACGTAGATGCTACGTTGATAGCATCCGCGCAGACACCGTTAGATTTGCTGCGGCCCCGAACAGTAGGGCCTCGACGGACCCTCGTGTCAGCGAATGAGGAAAAGTGAAATAACGCAGATCACACCGGTAAGCAGAAGGTCAAGGCAGAAGATGTTTTTTTTTGTGGGGGAAATTCGGATATTGCTTCAGGGACAGGCGCCGGAGAGATGTTGAATGTTTGTGAGGAGAACTGGACCCTATGTAGTACCGTGTTTGTACTAGTTGCATCGGCAACCGCATCTACTTACCTTTCCACCACTCCCCTCCCACCGCCTCCACTCCTCCTCCTCCCCACCTCAAAACCCTCCGCGCCGTCAACACCAAGTCACTCCCAAAAACACCACCCTCCTCAGTCCCATCACCAACCCTCTCCCGCCACCACGACCACCTCCCAATCCTCCGCCCCTAGCAAGTTTGGTAGCAAAATATGTGTTGGGGAGGGCGTCGACTGCGCTGGCTAGGCTTGGGGATGGGGAGCTTACGCAGCTTATTGCAAGTGTTATTTCGAATTTGGTGGAGGGGGAGATTTTGCAGACGAGGCATGTTATTTTTGGTAGTACGTTGGGATGGAAGGCACGACTCGACGTCGGAATACAAGGCGAAAAAACGCATGAACGATATACTTACAAAAGACGTACCTCAAAACAGCAAGACTCATGGCCAAGGGCGTACGATGGGCCGTGTTGGGTGGGTGTGAAGAGGGTGAGGTGTGGAAGGATATAGCGTATGCTTATGGACGGAATTTGGGGATTGCATTTCAGGTGGGCGCTTTGACTTTGTGTTGTTCCTTCCCCTCTTCCTAATTGTCGTCTTTTCAGCTAATAGATGGCATACTCGATTACGAACCCACATCAACACCCGGCTCCGCAGACCCAATCCTTCGGCTTTTAGCCAGTCATCACATTCTGCGCGAAGTCACCCCAGACGTCTTCACGGTCAACCGGATGTCATCGATTCATCCTTGATCGATTCAGGCAAGATCATCCGAGAGTTGTCAGAGTTTCAAACAAGCGGACGGTATGTCGTTCGCGTCTTCCTAAACCTCCATACTAATTCGCTGTTCGCACTTGAAGACCTGGGCTTAAACATGAGAACACGAACGGGATAGCTGCGTTTGTAGGGCTCTGGTACACCTTCTTTGCCATCGTAACAACATTCTCCGATGTTGACCTTCCCCTAGTGCCGATGAGATCCAGAAAGCTTCGGCGTACATGACCGAAACCTATCTCCTCCCCCCTTCTAAACAAACACGCGAAGGTCGAGAGCCAACCCGTGCTCCATTTTGCTTTGCCTTTAGCACCCTTGAAAGCCGGACAGATTTCTTCGGCTGGCTAGAGGGAAAGGCCGATTTGACGTTGCAAGAAGTAAGCAAGGGTAGCGATGACACTGGGTAACTCAAATCCTTTTCCTTGCTCATCGTGGTTAGCTCACTTTTGTTTTGCGTGATAGGGTTGAAACAGGTCCTGGAACTTCCTACCCAGCGGCTCTCGGGTCTAAGTCTGCTCCAACTCCACGACTGCCCCACCCACTACGCAAGAAAACAGGCAGCGTCACCATCTCCGAACCCCTGAAGAGCTCAGGTCCACAAGTCGAGGCTATAAATCCCAACCAGTTCAGGTTAGAACGATTTGGGAATGCCATGTCGGGAACTGGGTCCTGGGAAGCGCCAGGTGCTGCTTTTAGTGGTACGTGTGAGGTATGGTCGACATTCCGAATATACTCTGAATATATGCGCTTTATTAGGATCCGACTGGTATTTATTGCCCAAGGGAAGTATCATGGTTGATGTTGGCGGGGGCAAGGATCGACGAGCATGTTGCTTGCATCTGCTTTCTCGTCTGCGGAAGGCGGGCTAGGACTGAAGTTTGTGATACAGGACCGGCCGGTGGTTGTTGAGATGGGTTAGAAGGTTTGTAGATATTCCTTCTTCAGTCTATCTCCGGATCAAAATGTTGATTCCTTGAAAGGCCTGGAAGACAAAGAGTCCGTAGTTTCTCGATTCTGGGACGGCCGTATTCCAAGGTCCGTACTGCTTCTCGCCCTTTTTTTTCGTCATAATGTTCATTTCATCACAGTTCACAACTTCTTCACTCCGCAACCCATCCGAGATGCGGCATTTTTTCTTCTTTGCGTTGTCCTCCATGATTGGCCGGGTGATTTCGCCAGAAGAATTCTTCTTAACCTGAGAGAGGCCGCCACACCTGAAATGAAGCTGCTCATCGCCGATGTCGTGTTGCCCTTACCATGCGCTGATAGTGCCTGGGGACTAGAAGGCGTTCAAGGTGCAGAAAGCGTACTCGCTCCCTGGCCTCTGCTGCCGAATCTTGGGAAGGCGAGCGCCAACGCGTATTGGATGGATTTGACTGTAAGGATGAATCTCCACGTCAGTTCCGAGCACCGTTGCTTACCTTTTTGACAGATGCAAGTCATGTTCAACTCTCAAGAGCGGACGCTACGAGAGATTGTTATCCTTGCATCATCTGCAGGCTGGAAGGTAGTCAAAGTGACTAAGGCTCTTGGTTCTTTGTTCGGTCACATCACCGCCGTCCCCACAAATATTCCAATACAGCAAAAGAGAGCCAGAGCGGGGAGTGGTTCTGCTTTCTTCGAAGCTGCATCTGCCTCTGCAGCCAAGTAGAATGACAGCAAGATCGTTGAGGACGATAAAGAGGAACGTAGGTATCGCGGAGAAATGGAGATTATTGAGCGGGCTAGCTCGCGATGTGGGACGCCCACGTTTGGTTCGAGGATGGAACTGTCTTCAGTTGAAGAAGCGTTGACGAGGTTTGGAGGTGGTGTCATCAGGCCCAGAGGGCCTGGTCCAATAGGGAAGGGAGGGCCATCGTCATTGCCTCCCCCTTTACATGGGAGGTTCGGGGGTTAAAACCGCCTGTGGCATTGACGACTTCTGTGGGCAGGAAAAAGAAACAGTTGTCGGCTTCACTATTGGCCAGGTCTTTAGCATCTCCGCGACAGCAGACTCCAATACCAGGCGCTCCGCCGACAACCATCAGACGTCGTATGTCTCATGCTCAATTATCTTCCTCCAGTCGAACAACGACGTCCCCTCTGCCGCCAACGCCAACGACGCCAAGACAGCCTGCACCAATATCTCCATTGTCCCCTCCAGGAAATCCTGCACCCCCGCCTCCAGCGCCTCCCACACGTCTCCTAACACGCAGGGCATCTCACGCCCAGCTCTCTTTCTCTTACTTCCCTTCAGTCCCATTGTCCCCAAGTCCGAGCCTCATTCCCACCAGTATTCGCCCAACACCAGAGTCCCCTGCTGCGCATCGCTCTAACGTCCATTTACCACCCTCGTCGTTTGCTACTCTGCGACAGCCGACGATCACCCGCAGATCGTCGCATGCCCAGCTCCCTATCCAGGGCTCGTTGAGGAAACGCTCTGAGGGCGTTATTGGATTCCCACCCCCTCCTACGCCTGTTCAGCGGGGTATTGGATTGGGAGTTGGGATGGAGTGTTTGTTAGGTGGAGGTAGCGCTGGCGGCGTTCTGAGGTTCGAGAGGGAAGGAGGGAGAGGATTCCCTCGGGAGAGTACCGTCACTCCTGATGGAAGTCCGGGTGGTAGTTAGTCTGCTGCTGGGGCGGGAACGTCGGTGCTCGCTGCGGCTGCTAGGATTGAAAGGGGTTTAGTCTCTCGTACCCCTTCGCCATGAGGTTGATTCAGTGAGGTTTTTAGTGTTGTGGCGATGGTAGGTTATCATGCCTGATTCTTCTGGAGCTGGTTACTACTACTACTACTACTACTACTACTACTACTACTACTACTACTACAGCGCTTTCGGTTACTTATTACTATGATCTTTGTCTTCTATTCTCTTGCTTTTCCTTCTTTTGAACTTGGTCCCCTCAAACGCTCCCCTGAAGATCCTTTGCCAATAACATCCTTAACAAGCATCAGTTTACTCAGCATATTTTTGAAGGTCACTCTGTGAAGCCGAGGCCTCTTCTCGTTTAAAATGTTGCAAGTGGAGTCGGAGACTAAGAAAGTGTCCCACTCGAGGGAGCAGGGCCTTGAAATGTGCGATTCGCTGTGAACGACGCTGGGCTTTCTCCGCTGCAATTTTGGCTTTCTCTTCTTTCTCGTGATTCTCACGTGCATCGCAGTCCTCTAACACTGCTAAAAAAAATCCTAAATGTTATGTGACATGCAAGGATGGGCAGCAATTCTCACCAACGACATCCAAGAAAGGGAGATCCCCGCCTTCATAAGAGTAATGTTTTCTGATCATACTCACGTCGTAGAATTGATAGCCGCCGCATCGGTTCGTTATGGGCTGTACATACGTGGTAAAAATAATAATCAGATAGGGCATTTGGCTTTTGAGATTAGAGGTACCAAAAACCTCTGACCAGCTCTTCCAAATGGCAGATTGCACATGTCGAGGCGATTCGTACAAACTTTGAACTGCGCGACATATTGTATTTCATCAGCGTAGGGATCCCGAGTGCGGCGAACTATGCAGCTAAACATTGATGTTAATAAGAGCCAAATTCCAATGATGTTGTGGATGGAACCTCACTTGATCAGAGCACGAGATGGGTCATTCACCAACTGCCAAATCTTGCCGTTGTAAAAAAGCCTGTTGGTAGCATACTGGTTTGGCTCCAGTAAGAGTGTTTCTTGATCAAAGCCATATTTTTTCATGAGTGAAATATCAGAATGTGCCCATTTTGAAAAGTCGCCATGGCGCATGTCCAAAATGCGATTATTGAAAAATTCGATGTGATATGCATGAACCCGTGTCCACTCATGCAACCCAGACAGATATTGAAGGTGATCTAAGTACCGGAAAAAGCCAAGGGGGATAGTGGGTTGGTTGCAGAAGTAGGCAGAGAGGACGGAGAAGTAGGTGAAGAGGTGGCGGAAAATCAGGTTGGGTTCCCTGGACCATGTCACTGCCAGCTCAGGAAAGCTTTCAGGCCATCGTGTTTGATGCGGAAGCCAGCCGGGCATGACCTTTGAGCCATATTCCAAAGGTAAGTCATATAGGTCTAAGGCACTAAAGTCGTGAAATATTATTGAAACTACAACCGTCTCAGGGATGTTGGGGAATTTTTGACAGATACCAGCAAAGATGCTGGCGTTCTGACGTCGACGGTCCCGGTAAGCTGGCTGAGACATTTTGTGAAATGGCAAGCAGCCGGTTTTGAAGTTATGCGTTCGTGCTTCAAAAGCGCGTGTCTGGCGAGATGGAACGAGAGAGAAAACGTGAGGGGCGGGCAGGATTTGGACTCGCGAAGTTGGGGGTTGGACACTTTGTGAAGGTCTTGGGCTTCATTTATGAATCTGAGAAGCTGTTCACAATCACGTGAACATCCTAGGTGATACCATAGTTTCCCATTATACCAATCCTAATTCGGCTCAGGCAAAATAGAGTCCATCGTTCGATCAAACCCAAATTTCTCCAAGAGTCCAATATCGGGACAAGCCCACCTTTCAAATTCCACACTGTTCCCTGGCCATCTACGGTGCGCCTTGCGTATCAGCCAGGATTTCAATGTTCGGCCAAAGCCATGTCCTCAGCACCAAACTTACGAGCTAGGAGCCGAACTGTCGCATCCCAGAACCTGGAGCATGCATAGGGACGGGAACCTCAAACATGTATAATGCCTGGTGCTCTCATTAACTTCTTCGCTTTCCTAAAATGCGAATTTATACACTCTCTTCTGAGATAGGGAGACTCAGACTTACTCGTAATCCTTGATTCCTTGTGATCTCGGGTGACCCCAAAAGAACACCTAATATCGAATCGAGTTCAATGATTCCTTTATGATCGTAAGAGCGCTTGCGTGAGGCTCCACTTTGCTCTGAAACCGACTTGATGTGGAGACCTGGAGCACCCACCTCACGCAGGATCTCGACAATATAAGAGGCTTGTAAAATTCGCACACACGATGGGAGATGGTACTGAGGATGGTGTAATTTATTAGAAGGAGTTCTTTGTAGATAAAAAACGAGGCGACTCACTCCCATGGATGTATCACAGAGACTCAAAAACGGAGTCTGGACGGTCGCACTTATCTGACCTGCGGCGGCGACCACGATTGATCGCAGTCGGATGTGCAGTTAGAGCCTCTGATAGCGAGTTTGGATCGCAAGGGGCGTCTAGTGATGGGAAATCGAGTGCTGGGGTACGTGAACCACTCTGATGGTCCAGAGGGGGCGGTATTCGCTCCGGTGGTGAACTTATGCATGGAGATGGTGGTGGAGAAACGTATGCATATGAGGGCTCGTTTGAGAGTGCTGGTTTGTGCCTTGACTGTCCGTTCCACGAGTCCCCGGACCCGATAGCGGTGATGAAACCAATGCTGTAGCCTCTGTTGACGATACCTCCGCAATCTCTTCCGCAGGGATAACCTCCAAAGATTGTCCATGAGCCAAGTACACGCCTTCAATCTCATTCAAAGCGTCTCCGATTATGGTGTGCAGCGCACGAAGAACGGCAAAGGTCATCGAAGCCAACGACGAGCAGCCTCTGGTGTATATGTAGCCGGGGGATATCTGGGAACAGGGGAAAAGAATGGCGTTGATGATGAGGAAGGGGAGAGAAGGGCGGCACTGCTGAAATGGCCGTCGGCTTGACTCGCGTGACCGCATGCGTTCACCAAAAAGGCTGGTGCCAACCCTGCCAAAACGCAATGTCAGACTCCTTCTGGCATCAACGCCAACGCCGGCTCCAAACGTTCCACAGCAGAGGCCTCGGGAACGATGAAGAACAAGAACAAGCAGACAAAGTTTCCCGTCGTACGCTTGCCCTTTTGCCTCGTTGTAGGCGACGAATCCTTTGTTGAATCTTTCGGATCCAGGCCCGCATAAAAAAGATCATGCAGAAAGATGAAGAAGTGGGGAAAGTCGCGCAGGCTACGCCGATTGTGATCTGTCCGTCTATCTTCGCCCCTCTTTTTGGTGTTGGGTGGCGTAGGCTGATCAAGGGGGGTGTGGACCAGCGAAGGCGCTAGAACTATTTTTGGGGATGATCGTGGAGGAAGCCAATAAAGTCACAAAGGACAGGGGGCCGAAGAAGGTCGAGGCATATCATTTGTATGTGTCCTCTCTTTTTGCAATTTCCTTCCCTGGTAACTTCGGCGTTTGTGTTATGGATTCATCTTTCTTCCCCACTTCTGTCCTCTTTCGTCTTTCTTCTGTTATTTCTCCATCTTTCCTTAGTCTTCCCCTTCCATCCCCTCCCCCTTTCATCTAATCTTCTTCTCTTCCACTCCGTCTCCCTTTCTCTTTTCGTCTTCTGTGTTCTGGATTCAAGTTTACAGGAAAACATACTAACTCCACACAGGAAACACGCAGTCGAAACTACAGAAATGCTCGACTTCCTCAAAGAGATCGTCGAATCCGTACCGGACCCTTCAGCTGGGGGGACTGTAGGTCTGGAGACCGAGGGCGCAGAGGCGAAGAAGAAACGGGGCAAGGGGAAGAAGGGGCTCGCTGCGGCGGGGGGTGAAGCTGGGGAGGGGTCGACGGCGCCGAAGAGAAAACGAAAGCCGAAGAAGGGGAAAGACGAGGAGGTGAAGGAGGAGGAAGGGAAGGAGAGGGATGAGAATGGGGATATGGAGATGGGTGGTAAGGAGGGGAGCATGTATTATAGGCCGAAGAGTCTGGTTGGGGGTGATGAGGAGGAGGATAAGCCGTTCATACCTAAACCAGTGTTGTACACTCCCAATTTTTTTAGTTCCTAATTAAAGCCAACAATTGGTAGGTGGTGTGTATGGATTGGTAGTAAGGAAGGTAGAGCAGCTGTTTTCAGCGGAGTTTATTGCTCGGCATCAGATCATTTTCGAGGAACAAGGAAATCTACGTAGTTAAAAGTTCATACCAAAGCCCGGCCCCAGGTTCAAAAGAAGGAAAAGCAAGAGAATAAAAGACGAAGATCATAGTAATAAGCAAAGGAAAGCGCTCTAGTAGTAACAGGCAGGATAACCTACGATAAAAACATCAATCGCCACAATACACAAAACCTCACAGAATCAACCTCATGGCGAAGGGGTACGAGAGAGTAAACCCCTTTCAATCCTAGCAGCCGCAGCCAGCACCGACGTTCCCGCCCCAGCAGCAGACTTACTAGTACCACCCGGACTTCCATCAGGAGTGACAGCACACTCCTGAGGGGACCCTCTCCCTCCCTCCCTCTCGAACCTCAGAACACCGCCAGCACTTCCTCCACCTAACAAACTCCCCATCCCAACTCCCAATCCAATACCCCGCTGACCAGGCGTAGGAGGGGGTGGAAATCCAATAACGCTCCCAGAGCGCTTCCTCAACGAGCCCTGCACAGGGAGCTGCGCATACGACGATCGGCGGGTGATCGTCGGCTGTCGCGGAGTAGCAAGCGACGAGGGTGGTAAATGGACGTTAGAGCGATGCGCAGCAGGGGACTCTGGTGTTGGGCGAATACTGGTGGGAATGAGGCTCGGACTTGGGGATAATGGGATAGAAGGGAAGTAAGAGGAAGAGAGCTGGGCGTGAGATGCCCTGCGTGCTAGGAGACGTGTGGGAGGCGCGGAAGCCGGGGGTGCAGGATTTCCCGGAGGGGACAATGGAGATATTGGTGCAGGCTGTCTTGGCGTCGTTGGTGTTGGTGGGAGAGGGGATGTCGTTGCTCGACTGGAGGAAGATAATTGAGCGTGCGACATACGACGTCTGATGGTTGTCGGCGGAGCGCCTGGTATTGGAGTCTGCTGTCGGGGAGATGCTAAAGACCTGGGCAATGGTGACGCCGACAACTGAGGAGGCACCGAGAGAGGGGATGGTTTCTTTTTCCTGCCCACAGAAGTCGTCAATGCCAAAGGCGGTTTTAACCCCCCGAACCTCCCATGTAAAGGGGGAGACAATGAGGATGGCCCTCCCTTCCCTATCGGACCAGGTCCTCTGGGCCTGATGACACCACCTCCAAACCTCGTCAACGCTTCTTCAACTGAAGACAGTTCCATCCTCGAACCAAACGTGGGCGTCCCACATCGCGAGCTAGCCCGCTCAATAATCTCCATTTCTCCACGATACCTACGTTCCTCTTCATCGTCTTCAACGATCTTGCTGTCATTCAACTTGGCTGCAGATGCAGCTTCGAAGAAAGCAGAACCACTCCCCGCTCTGGCTCTCTTCTGCTGTATTGGAATATTTGTGGGGACGGCGGTAATGTGACCGAACAAAGACCCAGGAGCCTTAGTCACTTTAACCACCTTCCAGCCTGCAGAAGACGCAAGAGTAACAATCTCTCGTAACGTCCGTTCTTGAGAGTTGAACATGACTTGCATCTGTCAAAAAGGTAAGCAACGATCCTCGGAACGGGTGTGGAGATCCTTACAGTCAAATCCATCCAATACGCGTTGGCGCTCGCCTTACCAAGATTCGGCAGCAGAGGCCCGGGAGCGAGTACGCTTTCTGCACCTTCAACGCCTTCCAGTCCCCCGGCACTATCAGCGCATGCTAAGGGCAACACGAAATCGGCGATGAGCAGCTTCGTTTCAGGTGTGGCGGCCTCTCTCAGGTTAAGAAGAATTCTTCTCGCGAAATCATCCGGCCAATCATGGAGGACAACGCGAAGAAGAAAAACTGCCGCATCTCGGATGGGTTGCGGAGTGAAAAAGTCGTGAACTGGGTTGATGAAATGAACATTATGACGGAAGAAAAAAAAGGGCGAAAAGCAGAACGGACCTTGGAATACGGCCGTCCCAGAATCGAGGAACTCCGGACTTTTTGCCTTCCAGGCCTTTCAAGGAATCAACATTTTTAAACCGGAGATAGACTGAAGAGGAATATCTACAAACCTTCTCACCCATCTCAACAACCACCGGCCGGTCCTGTATCACAAACCTCAGTCCTAGCCCGCCTTCCGCAGACGAGAAAGCAGATGCGAGCAACATGCTCGTCGATCCAATGCCCCCGCCAACATCAACCACAACACTTCCCTTGGGCAGTAAATGCCAGTCGAATCCTAATAAAGCGCATATATTCAGACTATATCCGCAACGTCGACCTGACCTCACACATACCACTAAGAACAGCACCTGGTGCCTCCCAGGACCCAGTGCCTGACATGGCTTTCCCAAATCGTTCTAACCTGAACTGGTTGGGATTTCCAGCCTCGACTTCTAGACTTGACTTCTTCAGGGGTTCGGAGATGGTGACGCTGCCTGTTTTCTTGCGTTGTGGGTGAGGCAGTCGTGGAGTTGGAGCAAACTTAGACCCGAGAGCTGCTGGGTAAGAAGTTCCAGGACCTGTTTCAACCCTATCACGCAAAACAAAAGTGAGCTCACTGCGATGAGCAAGGAAAAGGGTTCGAGTTACCCAGCGTCATCACTACCCTTGCTTACTTCTTGCAACGTCAAATCGGCCTTTCCTTCTAGCCAGCCGAAAAAATCTGTCCGGCTTTCAAGGGTGCTAAAGGCAAAGCAAAATGGAGCACGGGTTGGCTCTCGACCTTCGCGTGTTTGTTTGGAGGGGGAGAGGAGATAGGTTTCGGTCATGTACGCCGAGGCTTTCTGGATTTCATCGGCACTAGGGGAAGGTCAACATCGGAGAATGTTGTTACTATGGCTAAGAGGGCGTACCAGAGCCCAACAAACGCAGCTATCCCGTTCGTGTTCTCATATTTAAGCTCAGGTCTTCAAGTGCGAATAGCGAATTAGAATAGAAGTTCAGGAAGACGTGAACGACATACCGTCCACTCGCTTGGAACTCTGACAATTCTCGGGTGCTCTTGCCTGAATCGATCAAGGATGATATCCGGTTGGTCGCGAAGACGTCTGGGGTGACTTCGCGCAATATGTGATGAGTGGCTAAAAGCCGAAGAATATGAGCTAAGGAGAGTGCATAAGTAGAAGCCATGTGAATAGCAGCGGCGAGGGACTGACCTAGTTTACTCGCTTCGATCCCACTTTGCTCTGAAATCGACTTGATATGGAGTCCTGGAGCACCCGCTTCACGGAGGATCTCGACAATATGAGACGCTTCTAAAATTCTTATGCAGGATGGGAGATGGTACTGAGGATAGAGTAGTTTATCAGACGGAGTTCTTCGCTATAAACAATGAGAGACTCACTCCCATAGATGCATCACAGAGACTCAAAAACGGAGTCTGGACGGTCGCACTGATCTGACCTGCAGCGGCGACAACGCGATTGATCGCTGTTATGACAGTCGGGTGTGCAGTTAGAGCCTCTGATAGCGAGTTTGGATCGCAAGGGGCGTCTAGTGATGGGAAATCGAGTGCTGGGGTACGCGAACCACCCTGATGGTCCAGAGGCTGCGGTATTCGCTCCGTTGGCGAACTTATGCATGGAGATGGTGGTGGAGAAACGTATGCATATGAGGTTCCGTTTGAGAGTGCTGGTTTGTGCCTTGATCTTGTATGACTGTCCGTTCCACGAGTTCCTGGAGACGATAGCGGTGATGAGACCAATGCTGTAGCTTCTGTTGGCGATGCCTCCGCAATGTCTTCCGCAGGGATAACCTCCAAAGATTGTCCATGGGCCGAGTACACGCCTTCAATCTCGTTCAAAGCGTCTCCGATTATGGTGTGCAGCGCACGAAGAACGGCAAAGGTCATCGCAACCAATGACGAGCAGCCTCCGGTGTATATGTAGCGGGGGGATATCTAGGAACAGGGGAAAAGAATGGCGTTGATGATAAGGGAGAAGAGAGAAGGGCGGCACTGCTGAAATGGCCGTCGGCTTGACTCGCGTGACCACATGCGTTCACCAAAAGCCTGGTGCCAAACCTGCCAAAACGCAATGTCAAAATTTTGAATGATCATTCCAGGTTTCCTTCTCGTTTTACATACTCCAGCCTCAAATCCACAGATAAGCTTTTTCTTTCTCCATTCCGCATCCTGGAACGCCCAAAGCACAGAAAATCAAAGCCAAACTGGCTATACAAGACCGCAAATCAGATCATAGGCAGGTACCGAGCGCTGATCCCTGTAGTTCAGTCCTCGTCAAGGAGGGTGCTTCCGTGTCAACAGTTCCAAGAAAGTCATCCAGTCCAAGTACGTATGCAAGTCATTTTGTCTTTGCCCCTGTTTTTTTTTCTCTCACTCGTGTCAAATACGAGGACCATAAAATGCGATGCAGGCGAAGATAGAAGGGGGATGGAGGAAAAACGAAAGGATGCGTTCCTGAACGAGGGTCAACTGTTTGGCTTTGTTGTCCAACACCTTCAGATGCCGAAACTCTAATGACGCTTTGGTCGTCCACACCAGCACCGTTGTCCCCTCTTCGTTGATGGGCTCTCTTATATGTATCAAGCTGTATAAGTCCACAATCACTGCTTGGAGAGTCGATCCCGAAACCTCAACAGAATGAACAACCAAAACGCTCTAACGAACACCGATCAGGCAAACTGTCGACTTGCCTTTCGAGAATCAAGCGCCTTCACTGCTCTATGTCCCACTCAACGTCACGCCTACTACCCTGTTGCCTTTTCCTCTGCGCGCGACTGCTCAAAAACCGCGGAAATTCGGTGTCAGAGCACCGAATGCGCGCCCATCGTGGAATTCACCGTCGAACCCACATCCCCAGGGCTCCGAGAACCAAGCAAGTGTCACTCCGCCGCTGTCGAGAGACCTCAAACTCTTGGCTGTTGACACAAACATATGAGCTTTATTTATTTTTTCTGACCCGGATCCCCGTTGTCCTCGCCGCCGCTGCAGTGTCACCGGAGACTCCCTCAGTCATTTACGCTGTTCGCCCCAACGGACATATATGGTGCATTTTTTTTGTTTACCGCTATGCTTATTACCCCCATGAAGTATCATGTTGCTGTTTAAACTTGGCGGCGGCGAAAAGTTTGTTGTGGGCCGAATTCTGTATCACAGTTGCATGGCATGCAAGTTGCGAAAAAGAAAATAGAGCGGAACATAACATGAAAATATTCTGGCTACCTGTCGTCATACCAATACCGGCCTTTTTACAAAATTTCACGCGTCAGTTCTTAGGTCCACGCACGCTTTCACTCCTTTCCGTTCTTGAAAAAATACCAGTCTGTGATTCGGGACCCTCAGAACGTCTCCCAGAGAACAGGCACCTTTTCGCTCTTTTCAATAGTTTTCGCTGCCGTTCGTTTTGGGCAATAGCGACCCACAATTCGGGAATTCTCCGCACTTACCGGCGGCGAGATAGCTTCTAGTCTCGTACAATTGTTCGATGATTTGCTGCCCTGGTCGAGTTGACGATGCGCTCGGTGCCCAGTAATCGTACCATGAATCTGTGATCACAAACAAACTGTCATGGCCCCCTTCCACTTTCCGACAGCGGCGGACGAAAGTCTCGAGCTTACCGGCTGAGCCCCCATTCCTCACCAGGCGAATGACCTTCTATCATTTTTCATGCTCGTTGAATTAATATCCGACGCCGACAACAAACCTGCTCACGGTGGATGATAGACATAACTCTTTCGAATGAATAATGGAACTTTCGACGTTAATGGCCGAAGATCTATCCGTGTGCGTTTTCATGATAAAAAACCTGGACTGGTCAATCGTTCGCTGGGACTTTCCCGGCGAGTATCGTATTCTATAGGGAATATGGGTGAGAAGTCTCTGATCTCTGTGAAAAGACGCCATCGCGAGTACTGGACGCGTTTACAAATACCTTACTCAGGCATTTTTTTGGTTCTGTCGACGACTTAAAAGATGTCAGTGCTTGGATCCCCCTAACCCCAAATAGGTGACTGACGGATTGCCTTTCTGAGCACATTATTTACAGCGTTAAAGCCGACAAATGATCGAAGAGTATGTGAGCGTTCTGCTTGGTCCCAACGTTAATATTGCTCAAAACAATTTGTACTTACATAACTTCACCCCGTTGTTCTGATTTACCCAGCGTGTCGTCGACCCTCGTTGACAGGAACTCACCAAGCATTTACATTGAATGGAAAGTATGAATGCAAAAATTCTTGGCATCACAGAATCGACGTAAAGTACGGAGGTAAAACTCATGTCCTCATCTTAAATAAGGCACATACGAAGAGATCGGCGGGTCGTATACAGAATGATTAATCCCCACATGTTGTCAGCGAACAAAGCGGATGGGGAGTCTGAATTTTATTTGAGAGTGTATTTATTTTACTATGGCTCAGAGACTGACAGATTCTTGAAATGTGTCCCGGCTGGAATGCGAAAGAGATTATAATCTGCCATAGGATGAATTTCAAAAACAATGAAGTCCATCTGTTCAACTCAAGGATCGATAAAAATTGTTGTATCTGGAAGGATACAAACCCATTTTAAGAATAGTCGCGGTAATCGTTTTTACACAACGAAAATTCATCGTGGAACTAGAACCAGCACTCGAAATTGTCTTGTTTTTTGAATATCATGCAAACTGTTGTCTGTTAAGCAATCCACCGAACACCAAAACCTTGCTGGAGGAAATTTTAAAAATGCTTCTGATAAAATACTTTGTTTAAAAATAGCATCATCCTTGGCTCAGTGCCAAGGCCAACGTCCCGGTGGATAACTTTCTGAATCCACTCGTGAAGGACTACCGCCAAGACTTCACTGAAAATATGGTTGGTGGCATACCCGCCGCCTCCAACGGATCTCACTGTGTTTCATCAAACTGACATGTTAATAGTATCAGTCATGAATAAATCCGTAAATGCTACGGTAGCAGTGCCTTTCGCATCCTAGTATGCACATTCTGAACAAGTTTGACATCTCATTGACGGAGTGAATGTTAACACATATGATATGCGTGTCGCTATTTTTCTCTGAGTCTCAGCGTTGCCAATCGGAAATTATGGTCAGTTAAGAGGAAGGAAACGCAAGCTTGGCATAAGACCGCTTCAGAGCGCCAAGGTTGACTGCCATGTTCAACACATGCCGGAAACGGGAAGGCGAATTCTACTTGATGGCCATGGAGCGTGAAATTGTTTTTCTATGTGAAACACAGGTAAAACCAAGTTAAAATTAAATATACGATACGGCGTTTTGAAGAATATCTCTGAAGTCTCGTCTGTTGCTTCGTTTTCGGGGGAAAATATTACCGTATGTAATTTCTTATTGTTAAAATTCATCTTAATTATGGCGAGAAGGTCGTCTATGTCGCAATTTCAATTTCTTCATGTCCAGATTGGCAGCTGGACCTCAGTGACAAATGCTGTCAGTATTGAGAGATCCGAGAGGTACGAACTGAAACTGTCTTCGGTAGCAGGTACTTACTGGCCCCGTCAATACAGGATGTCAAGGCTCCTTTCACGCCGACACTTGCGGCATATTTTCGTAAGTGTATTGACTGCACGATACGTACCACGATCAAAGTTCGATAGAGCTGAAAATGTTTATAAGGCCCAGCTAAAAGTCGAAACCCGTCAGCTTGCACCCACTGCGATCTACAACAACTTCCAACAACTACACCTTGGTAGGTCGTTGCATACCTATTACGTGCCGAGAATACTTACCCTTATTCAGAATTTTTATAACCGTCAAGTACGACGCTGTTCGAGTTCTATCTGGCCACTAACCCGACAATCTTTTTGTAGTCATGTCTGGCATCTTCACCAACGGCCAAACTCTCGTCGTCACCACGACTGGCCCAGGAAAGCTTAATCTCCTCTCTTACCAGAGCAACGGAGGCGTAGTCAACGTCATTGGCTCGGTCTCCACCTCCAAGGCTGGCGAGACGAGGTTCTTAATTTCCCACAGCTATACCTTCGAGAGGTTCGCATTTTACTGGGATGGAGCCGGAGAGGCCGTCTACGGAATTGGAGCATCCTTGTTACGCCAGCCAGTTGGGAGAAGCTGGAGCAACGCCTCGTTAGCTAGCTGGGGCAGCCCCGCCATTACCACTGCAGATGTCTCCGTCCAAGTCAAGACTGCCGTTAACCGCGACAACCAAATTACCGCCTTTATCATCCCTGATTTAATCTAGGCACTCGCATAGGGAATGAAGGATCGGGAGGGGTACAAGACAAGTGAGTCGTGGAAAGTTGTGATGGTTCTGTCAAGTTAGGAAAGAAAGTGAATGTTTGAAGGAATTCTTGGTACTTACTAGCTTCCGGTCGAAAGGTTATGAACATTGTATATAGCATATGAAGAGTGTTTGATCTTGTGAATTTTTTCTCGTGAGGGATTTAAGTTGGCGGTAAAAGTACACAACGAAGCCGTCGTTTGTTGTCGAGGCTGTTCAATAGACGGCGCCGACGTTTGCTCTTTTTTTTTTCGACTCCCAGCCAAATACATTATTGAAGACCTGAGTTGTTTCCCGTCAAATTATCGATTTTGCAGAGTAGTCATAAGTTGATACAGGTTACCCTGGGGTTCTACATTTTCCTCAAGGAGTTATTCGGCGAAGTGGTTTGACTATAGCCTGCGATAAAGCCTATAGAGCCTCTATGGTACCGGAACAGCAGGATGAAAGTTACTGCACAGCCTTTATTGGTCTCAGCCTTTATTGTTGAACGACAGTGGAGAAGCGGCGGCTAACTGCGGAAAAGGGTAGATGCAAGACACCGTGCATCCCTCGATAATCAAATACGCCGTGAGTAATAGTATGCCCCAGCGATATATTTAGGCGGTACAATGTACATGTTGACGACAAAACGATTTCGTTGCGTTACTCTTCAAGCCTTCTTCCAGGTCTTCTCAGCCTCCAGTAATGCATCCGTCGCATCTTCCAACGTCTTCTCAGGACTAAAGAACTGCTTAAATTTCAAGACCTCCCTGGCTCGGGTCGTATCCAACCTCGACAGCGTCGGAGATTTACCCTCAAAGGAATCAAGAGGTGCAAACTTCACGTTTGGGCGCGCCTTCTGGAGATGCGCAACAGCATCCTTCCAGGAGTATTCAGCGGCGTTGATCAAGAAGCGTTTCTTCTCCAGCGGAGCTCTCGGCAGGTCGATAGCGAGAACGTGAGCTTTGGCGATATCGCGGACGTCAACGACCCACGGGGCAGGTTCCGGATGCCCTCCCGTGATCAGCTTGTATGGGAGGCGGTTTGTGCCCAGCGCGTCAGGCGAGGCTGGCAGAGGGAAGTGCTTTGGAAATGGTCCGAAGACGAATCCTGGGAGGACTGGAATATATTGATTAGAGAAAGATTTCGTAACAATTTAGATGGCTGACTCGTTGCAATGTCCACTTTTGGATGCTCTGCCGCGAAAGACCAAACGGCCTTTTCTGCAAAAATCTTGGATGCGTAGTAGACGTAATAATCATCGTCTGGGTGAGCTTCGACCTCTTCACGGGTAACTTGTCCCCAGTCTAGCATTGGCGGGCGTATGAATGACAGGCCAAGCCCGTGAATGAAGAAAGCGACTTACCAGAATCTGATAAGACACGACCATCGAATCCTTGTTTCAAAGAAGCTAGAAACGACTGCATCAGAAAAGCAGCCAAGTCATAAGGATTAGCGTACGATCGAGTATAGCAGCAACGCTGCTCGTCACAACAATCTTCTCAATACCCGCCTTCTCAGCCTGACGGAGAACGTTGAGGGTCCCCTCAACAGCCGACTATGAGCGCATGTTAGACAAAGAAAAGCACTGAGTATGTGAGCTTGCATTGAGAGTATTGTCAACTGAAGTTCTGCCTGGAAGAGGAGACGCTACATGCATCACGATATGCACCCCTGCCAGTATTAAAATCAGTAATGAATCCCACAATGTTGACACGGCATCTGAACGCGTACCTTTGAGCGCCTCGGTAAGATCGCTTTTGGCGACGTCATCAACCTGAGCAAACTCAAGGCCTGATATCTTGACTGTATCCGTCAAGAGCTTGAGTTTGGCTCCCCTTGTCGTCCTGTGAATGAGTCCGACTTAGTGAGTTACGTTCAGTTGTCGAAGATTCACGCACCCTCTGACCCGATATCCCTTCTCAAGGAGTTCGTTTGCGACGTGGCCGGCTATGAAACCTGTGACACCAGTAACCTGGCACGGGAAAAAAAGTGTACAAAAATCATCAGATGAGAGCTCAGACTTACGAGAACGAGCTGTCCAGTCATGATATGAAGAGTCCGATAAGAATTAGTTGGTTGTGTTGGCGAAATTTCTGGTTCGGTTGAAAAAAATCATGTTTTATAGCGAGGCTGAAGGAGATTTGTCATGGTATGACCGAAGGCAGGGTTACGAAGCAGTGACGACATGAATGCATTGATTTGTGTCTTGGTGTTTGAGATGCCTTGGTATATGTCCGAGATGCTGAAAGCGTGAAGTCTGTCAAGAAACCGCTTCGTATTCCACCGCTGCCTTGGAAATATTGATAACCGTCGATGACGGTAACACTTAGATAGTAAGATGAGGCTGAACGGCAAAAGTCGAAGATGGGTGGACGCGCCTGTTATTCAAGACGCGTTCATTACATAACTTGCAATTGGAAACCACGTGAGACAACTCCCGCGCACAGACCAACAGAAGAAAAATATATAAAGGCCAAATAAAGGCATCCCGTGTCCTCAGAACATACTCGAACAGGATCTGTTTACAGAAACTGACCGAGTCTCGCATTTTTACAAATGCCGCATCTTCATATCCACTCGATGACTTCCGCGCTCACTCGTTATACCGAGAACATGGCTTTGCGCAAGCAGGGCCTCGAGGACGTTTGGTGGGTTCATTGGGCGTGCTTTCTAAAGCCGCTTGAAGAACTTGCCAGCGAGTTGAGCGTGTGTCTGATGGATACCTTCGTAAAGCAGCTTTCTATAGAAACAAAAGGATGGATCTTGGCCAGGCTCCTAAAAGCAGCCACTCGTATCGCTCGATGAGCCTCTACATACTATTAGCAGTATGACAAATATCATGATGTGATCATTGATGGGATTGAACAAATAAACAAAACTAAGCACTTGAGCTCACTTTTGAGATTCTGCCTCAAACCTTATCCGGATTTGGGACAAGCTAAAAATAATCCGTCGGGAATGCCGCCAATATTTGCCTTAAGTTCGCTTGTCATGTGATGATGACCAAACTCGTGTACGCTGGTGTCTGTCCCCCGCAGTGCGCACTTTGTTCCTTCACTCAACGCACATGGTATTGACAACATCACCTTGTCAGAACTTGCTCTTGCTGGACTACTGAGCACATAATTTGACATCAATTCCTAGTCACAACCTCTATTTTTCAATTCTCTTGGATGCTCCAAGCTTGTCTCCCTTTGGCAGAATCTAGCCCAACACACCTTGCTTTTGTTAAATGTCTTTTGGAAGCTTCCAGGTTGGATATGGAGGCTCCTCCCCTCTTGATGACCCCAGAATCCCAGCACCTCGCTCCCTTGTATTTCACTACTCTGTAGGGACTGTCACAGGCTACCCTGGGGTTTTCCAGAGTAACCCATGCCCGTACCTGTCAAAACCCACACCTGCGTCACAGGCGCGGGTTTTCGTGGGTACGGGTAGAGGGTTTATGAAAACCCACGGGTACCTCAACCTGCGCCGGGTTATGCCTCCCAAAATGACTGGTGAACCTTGCAAGAGCAGTGCAAGTGTCAATTGACACTGCAGTGCAGCCTTGCGAGGATCAGAAGGTCGAGGGAATAGTAACCGGCATGCAGGTTATGGTAGACGTTCCATATCGTTAGTGAGTCGTTCATGGGCGGTCATGCATGTTTTGTAGGCAGTCGTTGTTCGTGAGTAATTGAGGTATGCGCTCCTCGTCGTTTGGGGGTTTTGAGAGTGTGCAGGTGTTGTCGTTCGTGGGTGGTCATCCCCATTTTGTGTCATGGAGGGCATTTGTTGCAGCCAACGTGGCGGGAGGTGGAAGGGGTATTAGTTCGGGCCCAGGAAAGAGGGATGAGCGAGAATGGGCCATGAGTCATGGCCCGTTCTCGCGACACACCAACTGGGCCTCCCACTTGCTGGGTCCCCCCTTGTGTTCTTCCTGCCATACCCCCCTGATCGAGCAAGAAAAAGCCAGCCCACATCCCTCTGGAGAGGGGAGGGGTGTGTGTGAGCGGTTGGCTGTAGTTGGGAGCGAGATGGGTGATGGGCGGTGAAGGTGGTGGTAGGAGAAAACCATGCCAAGGGTATTGTGTGGCCATGTGTGACTCAATCACACTGACCGGCAAATGCCAGATGACCCATCAAACCCGTGTCATGGGTATGGGTTGAGCGAGGGTTGCAAACTCGCACCCCGTACCTGCACCCGCAGTCACCCGTAGCACCAACCCGCACGGGTTCGTAAACCCATGACATTCCCTAAGTAGCCACTCTCCTATGTCTTACCATAGTTAACATAGGTGTGATGCTCAATGATGAAGAGCTATTTGGCCAAAGTCATCCCCATGTACTTACACAAAGTCAATGACACTACAAAATATCAAAAAAGCGGACTACAAACCTTTGTAGTCTCACAAAGCAGACACTACAAAATTTTCTAATCAAAAAAGCGCACAATACAGACTTTTGTAGTGTCAAAAAGCGGACACTACAAAATTTTCTAATCAAAAAGCGCACAGTACAAACTTTGTAACCAAAAAAGCGGACACTACAGACTTTTGTAGTTTCAAAAAGCGGGCACTACAAAATTTTCTAATCAAAAAAGCGGACACTACACATTTTTGTAGTCTCAAAAAGCGGACACTACAACTTTGTAATCAAAAAAGCG
>KN838902.1:0-27590 GCA_000827195.1 Laccaria amethystina LaAM-08-1
TTCGATTCATCAATTGCTTTTGAACGAATCATTGCGTCCATCCGATGATGAGCCTTTCTGGACGAACTTTCTTGCACGCGCAAAAGCTCGTCAGCGATCTCGAGATAGAAATCTCCTGGGAGGCGACGACAAAGGGGATCAATACAACAAGCCTTATGATTCCGAACGTGGCATTGAGCCTGCAGATGATGAAGAGGAGCGTTCAAGCAAGAAGTTCTTGTGGGTTGTTGTCGTTAAGGTAGGGCAATTGATTTCTATGGCTTTTCTTGTCGCTCATCCACCTAGCCCGGCTATGAGGAACATACCGTTTTTCGAATTTACAAGCGTCTAGTTGACGCTAGATTTCCTTCTCATTTACGAGCTCCATGCGTTTTTGGTTGGACCTCTTTACCAGGCAGGGTTTTCTTCGACGCTTCTTCAAAAGACATCGTTCGCGATATCTGCCACGGCCTTCCCAACGTTTTCCCATCCAAAATATCCATTATCTCAGTGGACCCCCATTCTTTTTTCAAAATTCCCGATACATACCGACCCAGGCCCGGTGGCTGGGTGAGACTCACCAAAGGACTCTACAAGGGCGACATCGCCTTTGTAACTCGCACGAGTTTGTCTCTACTGATCAACGTTCTAGTCGTACCTCGAGTTAGCTATGAACCCTCCCACAAAAAGGGGGTCGCTACTTCAGTCACCCTGGTGGACTTGGAAGAAGACCCGACTTTTGCGCGAAACTACAACAAGCGTGAGGTATGGAAAAAATGGGGTCCGGACCGCCCTTCACAAAGCTTGTTCAATCTCGATCTTGCAAAGCAAAGATTTCCGCGGGCTCTTCGATGGGAAAGTCGTTTTTCTTTATTTAAAGGCATTTATTACGACCAAGATGGGTATGCTATCTTGACGGCACTGGATACGGACCGGTACATTCCCGAGGACGCTGTTTTGTCAGCTGAAGAGTACAATCTTTTTAGCGCATGCTCTTCGATTTCGTCGGAGGTACGGGAAAAAACTTTCAAACAGATTACTTCGAGGTCTTTTCGTTTAGAAGACGCTGTAAAGGTGGTCGATGGGGATTCGCGAGGTCTCTTCGGGCGTATCATTGCTTTGAGAGACAATGAAGCAGACCTCTTCCTCCCACTGGATGGACAGACTTCCACCATCGCTCTAACTTCACTTCGGAAAGATCTCAGAATTGGTGATGAAGTTCGCGTTGAATCGGGAACCCACAAAGACATTACCGGATGGGTGGTAAACAAAAACAATGAGTCCGTATGGCTGTTTAACCATGAGACTGGGATAGAGGTCAGGTTTCTGCCATTGGGTTTTTACGCAACTGACATTTTACCTAGATCGAAGTTTCTGCAGGTTCCGTGAATTTCTATAGCCCACCACGAACCTTCGACATGGACTATTCAATAACACCAGCACAGAAGGAAGCGACCAATGATTCCAAGAGCAAGATGTCTGAAGACCCTAACCGCTATCTTGTCGGGAAGCACGTAATCGTCACTGCCAGAAGTTTCAAGAATTACAGAGGCATAGTTAAAAGCACTTTACGCGGGGGTAAGGTATTTGTTGAGCTTGGAGCACACTTGCACCGTCAAGAATCTTTCGAGGTCAAATCTCTACGCCTCATGTAAGTTCTGACTCCATTTGACTCCATTTGCGAAACCAGGCTTGACGCGCCTTTAGCACCAATTACAGGAAGAGCAAAATTAAGAATAGAGATTCATCTCCGGGGGCTTCTGCAGCTGCAACCTCGTCGGGCTCGTCTGCCTCCGCCACTGAGTCTTGTTACCTTCCCCTGCGACCATCCTTGCTACATGCCGATATTCCGTCCACTCCACTTCCCAACCCCGAAGAGATGTCTACAAGTCCCGCCTGGAACCCTAGTTCGCGTACACCTAATCGCGGTGATAATGGTAAGTACAACATCAGTTTCAGCCCTTCATACAGTTATAACTCTCCCACAGCCCCCCCTCCATACTGGCTTGTGGAGAGTTGCTTCAACGGAACGAGAATATCCCTTCGAATATTACACACAAATCCCGATTTTCATAATGGAAAGTACGAGTACAAGCAGGTCGAATTCAAGGGCGTCGTGGGGGACATGGTGAGGATCACGGTCATGTGGGAAACCATTGAAATCCCCTTCAAGTACTTAGTTCCCACTATTCCCTCTCAAGCTCAAGAAATCGTGGTTGCTTTTGAGGGACCGCAAAAGGGTAAGAAGTTCAAGATCATGGTCTTCAAACATGATGTTTGCGGATGCTCTAACTGGGAGTCGGCCACACGTAGGAGGAAGGTGGATCTTGAAATCCCGACTGACCAATTAGTAGTCGTTTACCGTTAACGAAACTTCTATTTAATATTTCTAAATCGGGCAGAGTGGGGCACTCAGTGGGGCATTCAGTGGGCATTCAGTATTTTGGCTGTGCATTTTCTTGATATGTTTTAGGCATAATTCACTGTTTTTATTCAATCGTTCATATGTAGAAAATGCACTTCGACCCTGTTTAGGATAAGATATGAGATCAAAGGCGGAATTTGTGATCAGTTTATATCTTTCATCATATTGTGACAATAAATTCCGAAATGTTCAGCCTTCATTGGTGGCAATTTATTATGAATATTACGACTGCTATGCATGTCGTTCATAGTGAACACCAATTTTCTGACTACTCAATGAACAATTAGATAAAATTTGTACAGCCCCATATGTTCCATTGCTCTATTGTTCACCAAATTAAAAATTTTCTAATTGTTATGTTTACTCCGCATGGTGCATTTGTTATTCTGCAGTTTTGAACGACTATGTTGACGCCTATTTAGCCCTACATATCCGGTGCTGTCTCAAGTGTGGGGGGTTGTGACGCAGGACAGGTGACCAAATTCGTCCAAACCACAGGCCCCTGTGACGCGTGACGGACGAAACGATCGAAATGGTACAGTACTAGATTTCTGGCCTCAGGTTCTATCGTTTGTCTATGTCAATAACTCAGCCTGAGGGGTTAGATCTGGAGAGTTCCTCGTTAACCAACTTCCCACAGAGACATCTGTATGTATCAGGACAAAGTGGCGAGCTCGTCGTATGATTGAAACTGACCAGGTCCATTTCGGCTATCTGGGCGCCAAGATTGAGGAAGATGCTGTGAGGGAGATAAAGAGTTTGACGTGGGAGATCATAATACATTATGAATGGGTGAGGTGCGTTCAGTGACAGATGGAGGTAGAGATTCAAGAGTGAGAAGGCGATCCTCGTACAAGACATCCAAAGGCAGTGCGTATCACACGCAAATCACAGTAGGATACCCTGATTTTTTGAAAGACATCGTCTCCATCGTCCGTAGAATAGCCAAATGGTTGACCACTAAAACGAAGTGTAAGAGAACTGGTCCCATGTAAGTTCAAGTTGAACTCGGATTCCTTAAAGCTTACCATCATTTCTGTCCCTACACTCATCCAAGTGTCCTAGGCCTCCCCCACTCTGACACACGTGATGTTACGGTTTCCGGGCCATTAGTGTACTAGCCACATCTGACATCCAAAAACGGATGTTTGCTTACAAAGACGAACTTTTTTTTATACAAGTTTTCCGTATTTGAAATTTCATGTATTCAGGTGTATTCAGAGGTACTAAACAATGTAACCCCACGCAAACGCGAGAGGGAATGGCAAGATGATATTAATTGGAATGAAAAATATATATATCCCGCCCCCACACAAAACGCAGGGGCGAGGGTCATGCCGTTGTCCTGGTGCCTCGACGCCGTTGTCTCCTCCTCGTCGTCGTTGACGCAGTTTCCGTCATCCCCGTATCTTCTACTTCTCCTCGTTGTCCCCGGCCTTCCTGCTCCGCGTTTTCACCCCGCGAATGGTTGCTCGCGACGGGGAGTCCAGTGGTGGTGGTGGTGATGGCCGTCCTCGTCTTTGCCTTCCCCTAGTTGTCATAGTTGTTGCATAGTTGGAGGTGCTGGTTCGTCGTCTGTCGTTCTGTTGTCGTTTTCCTCGCCATTGTCCAGCGCAGGCCCGCAGCGGTGGTGTGGGCGTGGGATGGATGGTGTTGTGAGGGATGTGGTTGATGGTGGGGAATGTTTATTTGTTTGGTAAGCTGTTCTTGTCAACAGAATACATGAATCACGTGGTGTGTATTGATTTGTAAGATATTCCTTTTACAGTCGTTTGCATAATGGATTGCACAACGGATTTTTTGAAAACTTATTTGGTTGTGTTGGGTAGCGTGACTTTTTGTCACACTTTCCAAAATGCACCCTTTGCCCAGCCCCTGCCAACACACTTGCTCGAATCCAGCCACTATACTCGCTTTACAGTGAGCAAACGGTGCCCACCGGCTCTGGACCATCGACCTGCATCCAGTTTACTTGCCGCACCATTCAAAAGCTCCAAGATTTAGTTTCTAACCACGGGCGGAACCTCCTCCAATATCAAGGCTACGAGGGCGACCAAATGTTCTCGTAAAGGGGTTTGTAGTAGTCCCATAATCTTGATCATAGGAGAGAAGGTAGTATACAGTGCGAAGGCTGCAGCCAGCGAGGTCTGCCATCTCTTGTGGATGCCTCCCCTCATCCCGCCAAGCCAGGATGCGCTCACGCACACTTTCTGAGATGCGGGGTGCCATTTAAGAGATATTTCACAATGTTCTACTGATGACAATATGTACCTTCATCGAAGCGCACCATGCGACTACCTCGAGGTGAAGCCTCAAGGTTTCCGAAAAGCTTCCGGAAATGGGTTGAGTGTGACATCTCGGACGCTATTCAAACAAGACCAAATACATTTTTCAAAAAATCGTTGTGCAATCCATTATGCAAACGACTGTAAGGAAATGTCAGAGTGGGGGAGGGGTAGGTCAGATCGCTCATCCAACTCCTCATGTAGGTGAAAAGCAGCCTTGAAGGTCCTTCTCCTCGGGGCTAGTAGCTACCCCTTCCTCCAACCTTCCTCTGTATCGTCGTGTGCCATGGAGTCCAGTGGTTCGCTTGTTTAAAAAAGCAAGCACTGCAGGCTCGCGCGCTCTTGCACGCTTACTAATACCAACACCATCTTCACCGGCTAACCTCCTCTTTTCAATATTTCAATGGCCACCAGCCCCTCGAGCTATTCCCTGGATCATTCGGAAGCCTCCTCTAGGTTCCCTACAACTCAAGGCACTACAGACGTACAAGCCCGACGACGTTACTTGTATCCGACAACCTTGATTTCTCTCATCGACGTTTCGGTCCTGGTCTCCCGTCAACCCTCTTGCATTGAGAACTGAGTACAACGAGTTCCCGTAATTCGTTCGCGCCCCAGTCGTCGGAACTGAGGCTTATCCTGCATACAGACGACTGTCGATCCATTTGACTGGGATATAGGCAATCTCGACGCCAGCGGCCCACTCAACTACGAGATATCCGGGTATCGAGATCGGCCTCGCAGGCGGGAACGCCTGTGCAACGCAAACACCAAACTATATTGGGGTTCAGCAACTGATTGTTGGTCAGTCCTGAGGCCAACACGAATCACGGAGATGACAGGGTGTGTTCGTTAACAGAATCAATGACGAGATCTAGTGCTGAAGGATACGAAGACGTGATTTGGAATCGCTTGCAGACACGTCAGTCAGCGTTGAAATGTTGAAGTTCCATCTCTGGCAGAACTCCGCAATCCTTTGAAGAGACAAAGTCAGTCATCACCTTGGGGTTGAACTTGGCACCGTTGACATACCTTCCTTCCTTTCTCATCGATCACCCTCCCGTAGCAACTTTCGTGTATAAGTACCCTTGCTTCCTTCACCACCATGTACTGCCATGTAAGTCGTTAGATCAAATTCGATCCCTCGCGAGGAAACTCACCCAGTCGTCCTGCCAGGTCGCTTTGCCGTTGACGTGCGCGGGCGATCTACAAGCAATTGACGATGGTTGATCCCTCGGTTTAGTAACAGGGTTAAAGTGGTGTCTCACGAAGAGTGCTTAGGGAAACCACAGTAGTACGCCCATAGGAATACCCAAGTCACTCGAGGCGCTCTACATCACCGAGCGACCTTAGGCTCGGCAAGGATTGAGAAGAGAGCACTGAGTAAAGGCTTGCTGTATCAAGGTGTGCTGGCATTTAGTTTTATCTTGCCGTTGGTCTCGTCTCTGAACTTCAACTCGAATGACAGATGCAATCGTATGGCTCACAGAGGCATCCCCTTCCGTGTCGTTGGTGAATCACAACTCACGAGCCACCCCTGACACACCGTGCGTGGGTCAGGCTTTCCTGAAGAGAGACGCGAAATCAGTCACATGGCATATGCATATAACCAGGTATCTATATAAAAAATTATTCTGCAGAATTTTCGGGGGTTCTGGTGGGATCCAACGAGTTAGTCTGCAGACTTGTCGGAACGGAAGTCTCCATGAGCGTCTCAACACTTTCTCTGCCTTCCTCCCTTAGTGCCGTGAAACTTGAAGGAGGCATCCTACGCCGTAACCGTATTGAATCCGAATATCTGCGCTGACGCGAACCACTATTCCTCTTGACTTGCACTGAGCGCTGACCAGCTTCGTTTTGCTCGAGTATGAGCACTCCATCTTCGCTAATCTCTGTTCCGGGCTGCCATGGGTCCCAGTCGAGCTGGCCACGGTCGGATTTCGTAAGGACTGCTCTCGTGTCCAACCAGAAGACAGCCATGGTCGGGTCCTCGACCCACGGGTGATCACAATGACTTTGAACATAAACGAAAAGCAAACCTAGCGCTAACACCCAAAGATGCAGCGCTACCCAAAGGTATACTCTCCAGTGAATGACTTTGGCACGCAACGTCGGCAAGGCAATCTGCACAGTTGTAGTATCGAGATTTATCGAGGCCCGGGTAAAGTCCGACGACGCTGCCCATGCGGCCTGGTATGCTCTTGAAGTTAACTCGATGGCCAAGTTTCTGCGTGTCGTATAATTCAAGGGAATAGCATACGTAGATAATATAAGGTTGGTTACAAGGGCCGGCGTTAGTCCCAGTGCCCCCGAAGTGAACGGATTTCCGATGAGCGAAGAAGGGGCCTGTGCTTCCACGACATTCGGAGAAATGATTTTACAGTTTCGACCGCTGAATACTCCAGCCCGGTACGACACATTTGCAATACCAAAACAGGGCAAGAGGCTAAAGGAACTGTTCACGCTGCCAAACAAGTTGATTTGCGAGCCCGGGTCAATCGTATAATTCTGGGGGCACAATTGTATGCTGGACGAAGGATGGTCGGGCGGAGGAGAAAAGTAAATCATCAAGGCGAACAGTCGCGTTTCTGATATAGGCATGTCCCGAAATCCCGACACTGGAGTCTGTGGTCCTTCTCCCCACTTTACGTCAGGTAAGAACCCACCGGAATTATTTGCTAAGATCGTAAAAGGACTATACTCGTCCGCCGTCGCAGAGAGTAAGGATATTTGTCTGTCTGTCAAGACCTGATGGGGGTCTCGCACCCACTCGAAAGCGTCTACGGCAAAATAAGGCATCATAACTTCAGCCAGGGTGGAATTGGTAGAAATGGATTGCGCTCCTCGGATAACACGCCGAGAAGTTGTGGAGGGTTCTGTGAGATTCAAAAGGGAGTCTGACTGGGGTATCCATGCGATGCTTGCAGAGGCCGAAGCTATTGACAGAACTGGAGACTTCCACTTGTCACCCAAGAAAGGTTCGCCAACAGGATCAGCGGTTCCATTCGAGATTGCGAGTGGTATCTTTCCAGGTATTTGCGTGTCCGCAGCCTCCCAAATGAATGAGCCTGTTAAAGCTGCGGAGAAATAATCGATGGCGAAAGTGGCGAAAAGGGTGAGGTATATGATGACCATGTTACTTTTTCGAGTAAAGTGGCGAGGTGCAGGGGGCCTATTTGAAGTCGCCTGCGATACACCTTTTGCGGAAATTCCCCCTCGCTCCATGGCCACAAAAATGCAGCGCCAGATGTAGCCCGTCGCCCACAATCCACCCACAACACGTGTTAGTGAAGCTGCCAACGAGACAGCGGTTGTGATGTCGGATTGGAGGGGAGCGTGAGATGTCGCATACGCAACAGAGCCATCCACTTCTCGATATCGAGGTCGCCGGGAGTTGACGTTAAATGCACGCCCGTCAAGAAAGCGTAGACAGGTCATGGATACGAGAGCGATTAGCGTGAGGTGCGCCGCAAAGGGCCAGTACTTGGAAAGTTTGACGCTGTGTAAGAACGGTTAGTGTGATATTCCAGTCAAAATATTCATTGGGATTATACCGCCATGTTGATGTTTTTGAAGGAGGAGGGGGAGGGTCACTACGCATTTCAATGTCCGTCTCGACGGGGAGATAATTGTGGCTAACGTGGGACTGTGGGATGTCTTCATCATTCATTCTGGGCCTGTGTTTGGGGCTTGCCCTCCGTCGACATGTCTTACCCTTTATATAGCTCTAATCCATGATCAACGTTGATATAGCCCTTAGATTGCGCCTCAAGGCTGTTCAGGGACTTGGAATCGATGACGGTAGCGTGAAGAGACTGACAAATGTGTTGGAGAGGAGACTTGGATTCCTTGAAAATAAGCCTAGTCTTTACTGCGATGCCAGATGGAAGGACCCGTTCAAGTGCACCTAAGACATGACACTGATAGTGAAGGATAGTGATGGGGGCCTTCAAGACCTCGTTCACTCGGCGCGCCTCACGCTCTCACGCTGCCAATCTAATTTCTAAAAATAGGTGTTGGACGTTTCAAGGATCATCGCTCTGATGGCGCTTGCCGGCGCTACTTGTTAGGCGCCACGGATACATTGGCTCCCCGCTCTATGTTGAGCTCACCGCCGTCCTTCCGTTCTCTTGGTTGGTAGTGTGATGGTGATTTTCACACTACCTCGAATAGCCGCTTACTTACTTGGCATTTGAACCAAATTTGAACTCCCTCAAGTCCACAGTCAGAGTGGCATACCATTGACGATGTTCACGTCATCGTCACTGGCTAACTTCAATCGCCGCCAGCCACTCAAGCAATACCCTGGACCATTTTGAAGCCTCAGTTTGGAGGGCATCACTCCAACTGGGCCAGTCTCAGTCCTGCCGTCTTCCGTCACCCCTCTTGCACAGATGAACCTGAAGACAACATAACAATTCATGGTAACTCGTTGATCGCGCCGCAATCGTTAAATCTTTAGAACTGGGGCTTATCCTGCATATAGATGGCTTTCCTCATACATTTCTGACAGGAAACCTCGTTCCACGCCTTGTCCACGCCATCGGCACACCTAGACGACGTCAACCGATGTTTTGAATCCGGGGCAACCAAGTCGTCAGAGTTTGCAAAGGAGATGGAGCACTTACTGTGGAAGATCATTGTGGAGGGGATGGTTAAGATGGGGAAGGTGATTCGAGAAGAGGTATGTGAAAGATTAAGGAGAGTGAAGGTGAGCGTGCAGGTTTGCTTTCCCCAAGTTGGTTCACGAATGGTTATGTAGGGAAAATATAGTACATCGCTCCAATGGAATAAAATGGATTGAAAAAAAAAAACAGTACATCCAGGTCACTGGCTGCTGAGGCCTCGGCCTCAGCATCCGAGTCACTCAAGATGCTCATCATCACACATGACTTGTATTTTATCATCGCTTGAATCGTGTGTCATTACTATACCCCAGGGGGGCTTTCCAAACACGAGCTCATTGAAGTATCATATGTCACAAGGTATATATCTTTACATAAATTTATTCTCCAGATTTTCGGGGGTTCTGATGGAATCCGACGAGCTGGCGTGCAAGGTCGTCGGAACGGAAGTTCGGGTGAGCATCTCAACGCTTTCTCCGCTCTCCTCTTCTGGTGTTGTGTAACTTGAAGGAGGCATCCTACGCTGTAATGTTATTGAATCCGAATATCTGCGCTGACGCGATCCACTACTCCTCTTGACTTGCACTGAGCGCTGACCGGCTTCATTGTGCTCAAGTACAAGCACTCCATCTTCGCGAATCTCTGTTCCGGGCTGCCATGGGTCCCAGACAAGCTGGCCATCCTTGGTAAGGACCGCTCTCATGTCCAGCCAGAAGACAGCCATGGTCGGGTCCTCGACCCACAGGTGGTCATAATAACTTTGAACATATGTGAAAATCAAGCCAAGTGCTAACACCCAAAGATGCAGCGCTACCCAAAGGTATACTCTCCAATGAATAACCTTGGCACGCAATGTCGGCATCTGACCTACCCCTCCCCCACTCTGACATTTCCTTAAAAGGAATATTTTACAAATCAATACACACCACGTGATTCATGTATTCTGTTGACAAGAACAGCTTACCAAACAAGTGAATATTTCCCACCGTCAACCACCATCCTCCACAACACCATCCATCCCACACCCACACCACCGCTGCGGGCCTGCCCACAGGCTGGACAATAGCGAAGAAAACGACAACAGAACGACAGGCGATGAACCAGCACCTCCAACTATGCGACAACTACGACAACTATGGGAAGGCGAAGACGAGGACGGCCATCACCACCACCACCACTGGACTCCCAACCACCGTCGCGAGCAACCATTCGCGGGGTGAAAACGCGGAGCAGGAAGGCCGGGGACAACAGGGAGAAGTAGAAGATACGAGGATGACGGAAACTGTGTCAACGACGAGGAGGAGGAGACAACGGCGTCGAGGCACCAGGACAACGGCATGATCCTCTCCCCTGCGTTTTGTGTGGGGGCGGGATATATATTTTTTCATTCTAATTAACATTATCTTGCCATTCCCTCTCGCATTTGCGTGGGGTTACTTTGCTTAGTACCTCTGAATACACCTGAATACATGAAATTTCAAATACGGAAAACTTGTAAAAAAAAAGTTCGTCTTTGTAAGCAAACATCCGTTTTTGGATGTCAGATGAGGGTAGTACACTAACGGCCCGGAAACCGTAACATCACGTGTGTCAGAGTGGGGGAGGCCTAGGACACTTTTGCCAAGCATATTTGGGTATCTCATCCTGGCTCTCTAATGGCAGAAAAGGCTACCCAGCCGTCAGAGTAATGGCGAAAGAATGCGAGCCTCGGTAAGAAAACTAATGTTCCTCAACTGTTAATGAAGGGAATGACGTAGGAATTGCGCAAACATACTATAAAGAATTGTACATACTGTCCCACTGGATTTCATTGACTTTCAATAATGTTGTAGTCGGCTGCCCGCCAGACTGAATTGGAACCGGGGCTGCGCAGGACGTCCTGAAAACTGCGGTTGGTGTGACTGAGGTAATAGAGGTTGAACGAAGGTCCCATTGTACATATCATACGCGAACGCGGGTTTTTAAAAGAGATCGTGTCAGTTGTCCATAGTCCATAGATCCACATAGCCAGATGGTTGACCAACTGAAGTGAAGCAAACGTGAGAGAACGGACCCGTGTAAGTCAAGATTCCTGACATACCATCGTTTCTGCCTCCGGACTCATGGAGTTCCTCTTGCAACTAAAAAGCAGTGAGCTCCGCCCCTTGCTCTGTGTCGTCGTGTGCCATGGCATCCAGTGGTTCGCGGGATCATCGTAGTGAGGGATAAGATGCGTTACGACAACCATCAATTTTATTACATAGGCTTGGTCGTTGGCACCAGATGACCTCTCATTTTTAAAATGCCAATCACTACCAGTGGCACCTCGAACAACGCGGGCAACGTCCTGGACTCTCGGAAGCCTCAGTTTGGAGGACATCATCGACGGTCCTCACTTCTATCACAGGCATTCAGTTTCGATACGTATTCTCCCCGACGTTTCGGCCTGGGTCAGTCTCCGTTCTGCCATCTTCTCTAGATCTTCGCAATATCTGTTCCACAGAGGACCTCACAGTCACCGTAAGCCCTTGATAGTGCATATGAGCTTACCTTACCTTTTTTACAGACGACTGTTGAGCCGTTCCACAGGGGGATGGTTGGGAGATGAGCAAGATCGACGCGAGCGGAATCATTGGGCACGAGGGACGACGAGGGATCTGTGTTGCGAGAGTGGCTGGTAGGCGAGGAGGACACAATTGACCAAGAGGATGGCCGGGAGACTTGGGGATGCGATGGCCAGTAAGTCAATATCTCTCACATATGCGTCGATTGACGTCAACGTACCTTGTTTCATCAGAACCTTCACCTCCAACTATCAACCCTCCTGCGCAACGCGTGTTCCATACGATCCTGGCTGGCTAGTGAACGACAAGTGGTAGTACTCGATCCGCGGACGCGTTCGTTGATGGTGACGTGAGCTCAAGGATACAAGAAGGTAATTTGGAATCTCTCGCATACACGACAAGCAACGTTGATAACCCATACACACCCCACCCAAGATGCTCAACTACCCCCTGCTTCTGCCTTTCAATCACGTTGGCGACGTGTCTCGAGCAGGTCATTATTGGACTCTGGGAGTTGCCTGTGCGTGATATACCATGTTGCTCAACTCTCAGCCATTGTCAATGCCCTCGTCTCCTTCTTACCCAATCGACGAATCTGCACTGTGCAGTTTGCGAGTAAGTACGTTGTCAGACCTTATTGATCCGCAGGAAACTTACTCGAGACGTTGTGCAGGTGTTTTGCCCTTGATGTGGACGATCCAGATGATCTTTAAGCAACTGATGACAGTTGATCTTGCCGTCTGGAAGCAGAAGTATGGCGAGCGTGCGTAGGCTATGAGCTCAAGGTCAGCAACCGGGATTTGTGGAGGAAGGATGGATAAAACTCACGTTGAACAACTCAGCTCTTACATTTGTGACGGGGAACCCCGTTCCTCGCCGTCAGAACGCCTGGACGACGCCTCCGATCCCTTAGCTCCGTCTTGCAGTTGGGCAACGCGCATGTGGGACGTCAATCCGTAACGACGAGACGGGTGTTCGTGGTCGGTTGTCGGGCGCCGGTATGTGTCCTGGATTCCGAGCGAGATTTACCTGGGATACATACTTCGTGAGTTGTCGCCGTGGAATTCAAACAGGATTTGCTAAAGTACCGGTCTTTCTCAGCATCAACAACTACGTTCATCACCCTTCCATCGCAACCTTCACTCTTTTCAACACCAGGCCCATGCACTGTGCCTGAAGTAAGTTGTTAGTTCTCGTTGATTCCGTCGCAAGGAAACTCACCCAATTACAAGTCATCTTGCCAGGGCTCTTTGCTGCTGACGTGTTGTGGTCGGAATTTGCGAAGGAGATAGAGAGTTTGATGTGGGAGGTCATTGCGGAGGGAAACGTTACGGCGGAGGGTGGAGAAAGAGGGAAGGTGATTCGAGAAAAGGCATGCCAAGGTTAAGAAGAGTGAAAGTGAACGTGCAGGTTTGCTTTCTCTCCCTCTCTCTTTATCTTCCCTTTTTATGTCGCTCACGAAGTGTCCCCAGGGAAAACACAGATATCCACTGGGTCATCCGTCAACAACCGAGTCAGTCGAGTCGCTCCCTTCCAAGTGGCGACCTTGGGCTCGGCAAGGGTCGAAATGAGACAGAGCTCATTGAATGCCTCGAGATCATGAACGGCAAGACATGATGTACGAAGGTTTGTTGGCTTTATTTTTATAATGTGGTTAGTCTCGTCTCTGACCTCCAACCTGGATGACAGATGCAATCTATGGCTCAGAAGCGCCCCCTTCCGTGTTGGTGGGTGAATCACTGACCGCGAGCCACGCGTGACTCATTGCGTGGCTGTCAGAGATGTGTCGCGTGAATCACAGATCTACTGTTGGGCAGACCCTCTGTGCGGAAGAGATGAAGACAAAATGTGGAATTTCAGCGATTCGTTCCTTTCATTCCTTTCATTCTGATCCCTGAACTGTGTCCTTGTTTGAATTGTATAGCGGGACTGTACCTCAGTGTGCTTTCCATAAGGGAAACACGATATCATTGAAGTGTTGTATGTCACAAGCCAGGTTATCTCTACAAAAATTTATTCTCCAGAATCTTCGGGGGTTCTGGTGGAATCCACCGAGCTGGTGTGCAATCTCGTAACAGAAGTCCCAATGAGCGTCTCAACACTTCCTCCGTTCTCCTCTTCTGGTATCGTGGAACTTGAAGGAGGCATCCTACGCTGTAACGGTATTGAATTTGAATATCTGCGCTGACGCGAACCACTACTGCTCTTGACCTGTACTGAGCGCTGGCCAGCTTCGTCGAGCTCGAGTTTGAGCATTCCATCTTCCCAAATCTCCGTTCCGGGCTGCCATGGGTCTGAGACACGCTGTAGGGCTGCTCTCGTGTCCAGCCAGAAGACAGCCATAGTTGGGTCTGAGACCCACGGGTGATCACAGTGACTTTGAAGGTATGCGAAAAGCAATCCTAGCGCTAACACCCAAAAATGCAGCGCTACCCAAAGGTATACTCTCCAGTGGGTGACTTTGGCACGCAACGTCGGCAAAGCAATCTGCACAGTCGTAGCATTGCCACCGGTTGTATAATAGTCCACCATTGCTGCCCATGTGGCCTGATACGCCCGTGAAGTCAACTCGATGGCTAAGTTTCTGCTTGTCCCATAGTTCAAGGGAATGGCATAGTTAGATAAGAAAAAACTGGCTGCAACGAGTGGTGCAATTCCCAGTGCATCCGTAGTGTAACTATCTCCGGTGATTGAAGAGAGGGCCTGTGTTTCCACAACATTCGGAGAAATGATTTTACAGTTTTGACTGCTCATAACTCCAGCCCGATACGATACATTTGCAATCGCGAAACAGTCTCCGCCTACCACATTGTCCGAGTCTGCCATAGTATATTCGAAGCCCGAGATGAAGTTGATTTGCGAGCCTGGATCGATCGTATAATCCTGTGGGCATATGTTAGGGGTAATCGTCATGACTGGCGACGAAGTCAGGTCCCGTATTTCGAGAGTGGCACGATTTTGATGAGTGTGGAGGGGCGGAGGGTTAGGAAACCAAATCCGGAAGACGAACAGTCGCGTTTCTGATATGGGTTTGGAGAAATCCCATTCTGAAGCCGGTGGCGCCGCTCCCCACCCCCCCTCAGGTAACAGCCCCCCTGTTCCGTTTGCAATAATAAGAAAAGGATTCGATCCAGATGCATTCTGCTTTAGTAAGGATAGTTGTTCGTCCGTCAAGATCTGGTGGGGGTCTCGCACCCACTCGAAAGCGTCCACGGCAAAGTAAGGCATCATAACATTAGCTAGGGTAGAATTGATAGAGATGTATTGCGCTCCATTGACGACACGCCGGAAGGTTGTGGAGGGTTCTGTGATATTCAAGATGGAGTTTGACTGAGTTCCCCACGCGATGCTTGCAGAAGCGGAAGCCATCGTCAGCATCTGAGACATATCACTAAACGCATCCGAACTGCTAATAATTTGTGGATTGTCCCTGATCTCTAGTTTATGCTTGGTTCCGTCTGCGATTCCGCTGAGTGGTATCTTCCCAGGTACTCGGGTGTCTGCAGTCTCCCAAATAAATGAGCCAGTTAAAGCTGCGGAGAAATAGTCGATGGAGAAAGTGGCGAAAAGGGTGATGTATATGATGGCCATGTTGCTTTTCCGAGTAGAGTGGCAAAGTACAGGGAGCAAACTTGAGATCGCCTGCGATACACCTTTTGCAGAAATTCCTCCTCGCTCCATGGCCACAAAAATGCAGCGCCAAATGTAACCTGCCGCCCACCACCCACCCGCAACTCGTGCCACTGAAGCTGCCAACGAGACGGCAGTTGTGATGTCGGATTGGAGGGGAACATGAGATGTCGTACGCGCAACAGAGCCATCGACTTCTCGATATTGAGGTCGACGGGCGTTGACATTAAAGGTACGCCCATCAAGATAGCCCAAACAAACCGTGGCTACGAGAACTGTCACAGCGAAGTGCACGGCAAAAGGCCCGTACTTGTAAAATTTGTTGCTGTGTAAGAATGGTTAGTGCGGTATTGCAGTCAAAATATTGTTTGGGATTATACCGCCATGTTGATGTTTTTGAACGAGGAGGAGGAGGAGGGTCACTACCCATTTCAATGTCCGTCTCGACGGGGAGATAATTGGTGTTAGCATGAGACTTTGGGCTGTGTTCATCGACCATTCTGGACCTGAGTTTGAGGCTTCCCCTCCGTCGACATGCCTTACCCTTTAAATGGCTCTAATCTATGGTTGAAGCTGACATAGCGCTTAGATTGCGCCTCAAGGCTCAAACACGCTTGCCCTTGTGACCGCTGTCATACAAGGTTTGCTTCTGTTCAACAGGGCTTTGCAATCAATGGCGATAATGTGAAGGAAATAACAAATGTGGTGGAGAGAAGACTTGGATTGTTTGATAAATAGGTGGCAGTTTTACTGCGATGCCAGATGCAAGGGACCCGTCACTTGTAGAAGAGATAAAATAAATAATTTATAGGTAAAGCGATCCAAAATACTTAGTATTTTTTAAATACACAATCAAAACGCTAAGCGCTCGCGGGAGCATCTCTTGAATCTTCCCACTTTGCTTCAACTCTTCAAGCTTCAAGCCTCGTGTACGCCAAGTGTTCCTTTGTATGCAGGACAGCCCCTACACCTTGTTTTCCTACTGGCCTCGGGTTCCATCGTTTTGTCTATGTCAACAACTCAGCGGTCAGATCTGGAGAGTTCAAGCTCGTTAACCAACTTCCCGCAGACTGGCGAGCTCGCCGTATTACTGTAATTGAAATTGGCCATGTCCATTTCAGGCATCTGGGCGTCCCGAGATTTGATACCCCAAGATTGAGGAAGATGCTGCAAGGGAGATAAAGAATTTGACGTGGGAGATCATAGAGTACATCACATCAGAGGGGAAGGCAAGGATGCCGACTTCGGGTAGAGGAGGGAATTGGAAGGTGATTCTGAGAGGAGGCCTGTGCGTGCTGCAGGTTCGCTTTCTTTCTTTCTTCACCTCTCTTTTTATTTCATGTGGTTCATACCGGCAAATCGCGACTAGGGCAATGCAATACGTCTATAGGGCCATTCTGACACGCACTCGAGTCACGAAGCAATCTTGTATTCGGCCAGCGCGAGCGCTCAGGGTGCGGGCAGCACGGAGCCTTGGGAACATTAAGTGCCACCCACCCTTTGAGTAAAGACGTGTTGTATGGATAAAAAGGTCCAGATCAATTCCTTAGTAGTCACTGCACAATGCAAGTCCTACCTTCTAAGTAAGCCCACCCCTCCGTATTTTCTCAGTTCTGCTCCTGTTTCCGCCATATCTAGCCAACACTCGCGCTGCTTTATCCAGTTCATCAGTATTCAAGCATTTTAGTTTCCAGAGGTTTCCCCACCTGAGAAACCCGCAGAAACAGGCAGAAACCGATAAAAACCAGGAAACCAGGAAATTTGGAAACCTATGTCCAAATTCCCGGAAACCTCTTTTTCACCTTTCTTAATGACAAGGGATGGAAACCTAAGAAACCTAAGGAACTGACCGAAAGCTAATGAAATGGGCTATTTACAATTAAGTACATAGCACTGGGTTTCTGGGTTTCCGGTTTCCAAGTTTCCGAAAACTGGAAAACCAATGGAAACCAGCGGAAACCCGGAAATTATTTTGCCTTTTTACTGATGCTTGTTATCCAGAAGATAATCGATAAGGGCCGATACGATGAACAACATGCGAAGCAGTGCGTCACGGCGGACTTTGGGTAATTTCCTTTCATTCGTTGATTATTTGTTGACCATAGAGTCACAGATATTCCTGCGGAGACTGTCTCCCCCCCCCGCCAGGTTTAACGAGATGTAATCTCTGGGGCGTGACAAGAGATTTGTTCTCGCCTGAGGTGTATGATACGCATGGTGAATCGCATGCCAGCGGCCCCAGACAGGCTACGCAGGTGACTGGCCCAACACTTTAATCATCCCCCGAGCCACTCTCGGTTAACTATAATCACCATCCTGCAGCGGATCTGTTCTTCCAGCTCAGTCGGTCTCCTCAGAAAATAGGAATCGCGAGTCCGGTGGAGATGGCCTGAGTGGAATAGCTGGTGCCTCGGTGCTCAGTCGCGATGCTCGAGGTGTGCGATGATGATTCCGATGAGGTTGCCTATTCTACAAACATGTATCTACTCTGAAAGCCTATGCCAAACACAACCAAACAACGCGATGGGTGATATGGAGTGTCGAGCCTCGACACTGCACCGGACTCCGGACTCCGGAAGAGTTTGCACCCCGTTGAAACTTGAAACATGCTCCAGCGTCGTTTCCCAAGTGGGTTTTTTATGCAGAAGAGACCGGTCAAAATGTTGCATGTGGGGGATGATCATACAAATAAGTTTGCACTATCTGGGCAATTCACAAATTGAAACCAAGTTTTCTACTCTACATCCGAAACCATACAAAGGTCAAAGTCAAGTTCGCCCGCCCCCCACCCCTCGAAGTTCATTCTTATACAACCAAATACTCGTCCGCAACAACCAACTTATCCACACTCCACTTCACCTCCCCTCCTCCCTCACCTTCCACAATCTTCTGCACATTATCAACCCCAACACCCGCCAAACACCCCTGCCCAACAAAGCTAACTTCAACAGGGAAGAACGCCGCTACGTCGTCGCCTCCCACCGTGAACATCAACGAGCCCGACTTTGTAGTTTCCGCAAAAGGCGAGATGACGGGGATGGACCATGCGAGTGAGTGTGAGGAGGGATCGAGGGACCATGAGCCTGTGTGTTCGGAGGAGACGGTTGGGTAGGAGCCGTCGCTGGAGAAGGGTTCAGAGAAGAAAGAGAGGAAAGGGAAAGGGACATACGGGAGGGGAATGGAGATGACGACGTCGTATAGCGTGACATGTTCATTCTCCAGCTCGTGTTCGATGCTTACTTCGCATGCGCCGTCATTCGAGGGTGAGGGCCAGCAGTTGACTAAACGAATGATCAGCAGAATTCGAAGAGAACAACATAGAACTCACTCGACAACGGCACATTACTCTCATCCATACCCACATACCTCCATTTCAACACCGCCAAGCTCTGTCCGACGGGGAACGCCCTTCCGGGGTCTTTGAGTGCAACCACCTTTGGCCCATTACCAGGCGCGAACTTGGCGCCGTTGGGGTGCTGCTTGAACTGTAACGCCGTCCCAAACGCGTCAGTGGGCGGTTGCGAGAGCGTAATCTTAAGGTGCGCAGATGCGGGGTCGGAGATTTGGAGGTTCATGTCGCCTTTCAATTCGAGGGATTGGAGGCCGCCGTCACGGAGGAGGGAGAGTGAGATTTGTTCTTTGATGACGATGTGTACGCTGCGAATATATGAGCCCAATTAATTAATTTAAAGATGTAAAGATTGCCGTACCTCTCAGCCTCAACCTCCGGAACACTTCCCCTCCCACTCGCTTTCTGAATCGTCGGCTCGCTCACTGCCTGCGTAGGGGTCGTCGGCGCCGTCCTCTCCTCGACCCCCAAGCCCGTGGTAGCCAATACCTCACCCCCAAGTGCGTCCAACAACTCTGCCTGCTTCGTCTTTTTCGCCGAGCCAAGCTTCATTCCGCTCCCCTTGAACGCGGGGGACTTGGCTGCGGGTGTCGTGCCGCGGGTGATGGGAGCGGGTTCCGCGGGCTCAAAGCGGGGGATGGATGAGTATCCTGATGTTCCGCCGCCTACTCCGAGATAGGATGGACCGGACGAGTTGAGTGAACCACCGATGGAAGCTGCGCGGCGTTGTTGTTCGCGACGCTGCATTTCGAGCTGCTTTGCGCGTCGTTTGAGTTCTTCTTTTGCTTCTGCTTCTTTGTTCTACGTGTCCGGTGTCAGTTTAGCACAAGAGGCAGAGAAGAAAACCCACCCTTGCAATTATTTCCTGAATCTTCTCCTCATGACTCTCCATCTCCAGGACACTTCTAACCTGCATCAGCCCGACCTGCTCTCTATACCCCAGACTAACAACCTCGTCGAACGCTCCGAGCAGCTCAAACGCGTTCTTCAAAATCTCTCTCTCGTCCGCAGACCTACAAATATCAGAGACAACGCGAGCAAAGAGGTGGAGTGTATCGATGTCCTGGAGGATATTGGAAGCTTTGTTTGTTATTAGGAGGATGTAGAGGTCCTCTAAGGGCTGGTAAACGTAGCGGACGTCTGGGGTTTCTACGGAGGTGTGTTGGGTGTTTGTGGGTACTATGAGCTTGGGAAAAGAGGCCAGCAAAGATTCAATCCGAGTTCGCGACATGTCCCTGAATTGTCGAGAAATTACGGCTAATTCAAAGTGTATAAGCAACAGAAAATGTTTTCTAGCTAGAGATACCAACCTTTGCCCCCTTTCGTACATATTGACGCTGCTAACACGACCTACACCAACCGAACTCTCGTCAATGATTTCAGAACCAAAATATAGGCAACTAACCATAGTGAACGTATCTATAACTCGCCTGTATCCCTGGATCATTCAGAGTCCTCCTCTCGGTTCACTAGAACCACCATCCCCGCGATGGCTCTCTTCCATCGTATTCATTTGATTTCAACGCATTACGTCGGACGTACAAGCCTAATGACGTTCCCTTGAAGCTTCGCCCTTGAGGCTTATGATTGGGATATAGGCAAATATCGACGCGAGCAGACTCATCGATGGCCAGCAACGTGGACGGCACAATTGGCGGGCAGGTTGAACTGATACGTAAGTCAGTCATTCTCGCGTAGGCGTCCAAAATCGATCTTTTTTCACCAGAACCTCCACCTGCACGACGTCCAAGTATCTCCCCTCCTACCTGCCCAACACGTGTTCCATACGATCCTGTAGCCGTCAACGGGCCTTTCGCCAATCTTGAGGCCAACACGATCCGCAGGAAGAGAGCCCTCGTCAACAGAACCGAGGATGATGGCTGAAGGACAGGTAATTGAGTTGGGAGTCCTATCATGATAAACAACGTTGACGTACCTCTTTTCAGCAGAACCAGCCCCTGCCTAAACCCCACCCTTCCATGTACACACAACGTTGGACCGTGGGCTAGCAAACGACAAGGGGTAGCACTCGATCCGCGGGCGCGTTCATTGACGGTGACGTGAGCTCAAGGATACACAAAGGTAATTTGGAATCACTGGTATACATGACAAGCATCGTTGATGTATTTTTTTTTTGTTCCCAGAACCCATACACCCCCCAAGATACTCAACTACCTCCCGCCTCTGCCTTCCAATCACGTTGGCGACGCTTCTCGAGCAGGTCATTGTTGAACTGTGGGAGAAGTTGCCTGTGCGTGATACAATGTAAGTCGTCGCTGTGGGACCAATCATCAAACGTGGAAACGCTAACGTACATCTTTCTTCCTCAGGATAAACGGGCAATGTTGCGCAACTCGCAGCTTTTGTCTATGCCCTTGCTCCCTTCATCACCATCTTGCCCAAATGATCCAAATGATCTTCAAGCAATCGACGACAATTAATCCTCCGGGTGAGAAGCAGAATTATGGCGGGGAGGGAAGTGGGAGTATGTAGGCTATGAACGCAAAGTCAGCATTCCGGCTTTGAAAAATCAAACTCATGTTGAACAACTCAGCTCGTACATTTTGACAGGAAACCTCGTTCGGAAGTTCCATGCCGTCAGCACTCCTAGACGACGTCATCCGACCCCTTAAATCCGTCTCACGAAGGAGATAGAGCACTTGATGTGGAGGGTCATTGCGGAGGGGATTAAGATGGGGGAGGTGATTCGAGAAGAGGCATGTGAAAGATTAAGGAGAGCGAAAGTGAGCGTGCAGGTTTATCTCTCCAAGTTGGTTCACGAAGGGTTACGTAGGGAAGTATAGTACCTCGCTCCAATGGAATAAAATGGATTGAAAAAAAAAAAGCAGTACATCCAGGTCACTGGTTGCTAAGGTGATTCACTTGAGATGCTCCGAGTCATCATCACACACGACTTGTATCTTATTGTTGCTCGAATTGTGTGCCATTACTGTACTCCAGGGGCTTTCCATGAGAGGGCATGAGCTTTATTATATGTCACAAGGTATATATCTTTACATAAATTTATTCTCCAGAATTTTCGGGGATTCTGGTGGAATCCGACGGGCTGGCGTGGAAAGTCGTTGGAACGGAAGTCCGGGCGAGCATCTCAACACGTTCTCCGCTGTCCTTTTCTGGTATCGTGAAACTTGAAGGAGGTATCCTACGCTGTAACGGCATTGAATCCGAATATCTGCGCCGACGCGAACCACTACTGCTCTTGACCTGTACTGAGCGCTGGCCGGCTTCGTCAAGCTCGAGTACGAGCATTCCATCTTCGCGAATCTTTGTTCCGGGCTGCCATGGGTCCCAGTCGAGCTGGCCATCCTTGGTAAGGACTGCTCTCGTGTCCAGCCAGAAGACAGCCATGGTCGGATCCTCGACCCACGGGTGGTCACAATAACTTTGAACATATGTGAAAAGCAAGCCTAGTGCTAACACCCAAAGATGCAGCGCTACCCAAAGGTATACTCTCCGGTGAATGACCTTGGCACGCAATGTCGGCAAGGCGATCTGCACGGTCGTATTATCAAGGTGTAATAAAAACAAGTCAGATATTGCCGCCCATGCGGTCTGATACGCCAGCGAAGTCAGCCCCATGACTAAGTTTCTGCGTGTCCCATAGTTCAAGGGTGGGGTATTGTTAGATAAAAGCAATTGGGTTCCAAGGAATGGTACCATCCCAAGTGCATACGAAGTGAAAGAATCTCCAAAGAGTGTAAACGGGGCTTGTGCTTCCACGACGCTCGGAGAAATGACTCGACAGTTCGGACAGCTGATTACTCCAGCCCTGTACCACACATTTGCAATCGCAAAACAGGGAATGGTTTGGTTCTCTATGTGCGCTATTGTGAACAAGTTGATTTGCGAGCCCGGGTCGATCGTATAATTCTGTGGGCATGATTCCGACCATCCAACTTCGTGCGGCTCGAAGTAAATCAAAAAGGCGAAGAGTCGCGATTCTGATACAGGCATGTATAGATTACCTGACACTGGAATGGATGGTCCGATTCCCCACTCCCTGTCGGGTAACAGCCCACCCGTCCCATTGGTAACAAAAGGATTATATCCATCATACGTGGCTGGGGTAAGGAAGGATATTTGTTCGTCCGTCAAGACCTGGTCGGGGTCTCGTACCCATTCGAAAGCATCCAGGATCAAGTAAGGCACCATAATCTTAGTCAGAGTAGAATTGGTAGGGATGTATTGCGCTCCTTGGATAACACGCCGAAAAGTTATGGAGGGTTCTGTGCCATTCACGACGGAGTCTGACTGGAATATTCCCCACGCAACCATTGCATAAGCGAAACCTATTGCCACAATCTGACGCTGCCATTCAGGTGGACCGAAAAATGCCATTGTGTCTGCTGCGCTCATGTATATATCTTGGCCAGTTCCGTTTGTGATTCCAGTGAGTGGAATCCTTCCGGGTATTCGCGTATCGGCAGCCTCCCAAATGAATGAGCCAGTCAATGCTGCGGAGAAATAATCGATAGAAAAAGTGGCGAAAAGGGCGATGTATATGATGACCATGTTATTTTTCCGAGTAGAGTGGCAAAGTACAGGCAGTGAACTTGAGATTGCCTGCGATACACCTTTTGCGGAAATTCCCCCTCGCTCCATGGACACAAAAATGCAGCGCCAAATGTAGCCCGTCGCCCACCATCCACCTGCAACACGTGTTATTGTAGCTGCCAACGAGACAATGGTTGTGATGTCGGATTGGAGGGGAGTATAAGATGTCACATGTGAAAGAGAGCCATCGACTTCTCGATATTGAGGTCGACGGGAGTTGACATTAAATGTACGCCCGTCAAGAAAGCGTAGACAGGTCATGGATACGAGAACCGTCAAAGCAAAGTGCACAGCAAAAGGCCTGTACTTGTAAAATATGATTCTGTGTAACAGGGTTAGTGCGGGAATGCAGTCAACATTTTGATAGGGACCCTACCGCCTTGTTGATAGCGAGGGAGGAGAGTGATCAGCACTTTCTTCAATGTCCGTCTCGACGGCGAGATAACTGTTGTTAACATGGGACCGTGGGCTGTGTTCGTCGTCCATTCTGGGCCTGTGTTTGGGACTTGCCCTCTATCAATATGCCTTACCCTTTAAATAGCTCTAATCATATAGTTAACGCTGAATAGCGCTCGAATGGCGTCTCAAAGGACGCTTGCCCTTGTGACCACTGTCATTCAGGGTTCGGCTCTGTTCAGGGCCTTGGAATTGATGGCGATAGCTTGAAGAAACTGACAAATGTGGTGGAGAGGAGACTTGGATTCCTTGAAAATTAGGCGAGTCTCTCCTGCGATGCCAAATGGAGGGACCCGTTCAAGTGAAAGACTTGTGAAAGAGATAAAATAAATAATTTATAAAGCGATCCAAAATCCACCTACAAATACGCTAAGCGCTCTGGGGAACATCCCAGCCCCACTTTGTTTCAACTCTTGCCTCGTGTTCGGAATGTTCCTATGTTCCTAGGACTGCGCCTACACCTCGTATTCCTAGATTTCTGGCCTCAGGTTCTATCGTTTTGTCTATGTCCATAACTCAGCCTGAGGGGTCAGTTCTGGAGAGTTGCTCGTTAACCAACTTCCCACAGAGACATCTGTATGTATCAGGACGAGGTGGCGAGCCCGCCGTATGATTGAAACTGACCGGGTCCAGTTCAGGTATCTGGGCGGCAAGATTGAGGAAGATGCTGTGAGGGCGATAAAGAGTTTGACGTGGGAGATCACAATACATTATGAATGGGTGGGTTGGGTTCAGTGACAGATAGAGGTAGAGATTCAAGATCGAGAAGGCGATCCTCGTACAAGACATCCAAAGGCAGTGCGTATCATACGCAAATCACAGTAGGATACCCTGGTTTTTTGAAAGACATCGTCTCCATTGTCCGTAGATCCACATAGCCAAATGGTTGACCACTAAAACGAAGTGTAAGAGAACTGGTCCCATGTAAGTTCAAGTTGAACTTGCGGATTCAAGCTTACCATCATTTCTGTCCCTACGCTCATCCAACTCCTCATGTAGGTGAAAAACAGCAAGGTCCTCCTCCTCGGGGCTAGTAGCTACCCCTTCCTCTGTATCATCATGTGCCATGGAGTCCAGTGGTTCGCTTGTTTAAAAAAGCAAGCAGGCAGTGCGGGGGATGTGTCACCAGTGTCTGTCAGAATTTAAATAAAAGTATGAAGGCTTAAAGCCGCGACGAGCGCCTACTTTTTATAGTGGAATTTGGCAGCTTGTGAGTATGGTAATGGATTTCTGGCACCATTGCAGTAGTAAGAGACAAGATGCAACTGACGACCATCAGATTTTCATATCAGTGCAGGCTTGGTCGCCGTCAAGTGACTTGCACGCTTACCAACACATCTTGATTCTTCACCGGCTAACCTCCTCTTTTCAATATTTCAATGGCCACTAGCCACTCAAGCTATTCCCTGGATCATTCAGGACTACGGACGTACAAGCCCAACGACGTTACTCGTACCCGACAATCTTGATTTCTCCCATCGACGTTTCGGTCCTTGTCTTCCGTCAACCCTCTTGCATTGAGAACTGAGGACAACAATTTCCCGTCACTCGTTCGCGCACCAGTCGTCGGAACTGAGGCTATAGACGACTGTCGAGCCATTTGACTGGGATATAGGCAATATCGACGCGGGCGGACTCAACTACGAGATATCCGGGTATCGGGATCGGCCTCGCAGGCGGGTACGCCTGTGCAACGCATACACCAAACCATATTGGGGTTCAGCAACTGATTGTTGGTCAGTCTTGAGGCTGACACGAACCACGGAGTTGACAGGGTGTGTCCATTAACAGAATCAATGACGAGATCTAGTGCTGAAGGACACGAAGACGTGATTTGGAATCGCTCGCAGACACGTCAATCAGCGTTGACGTTCCATCTCTCCGCGGTCCTTTGAAGAGTTGCCTGTGAGGCAAATTCAGTCATCCCCTTGGAATTGAACGTGGCACCGTTAACATACCTTCCTTCCTCCCTTTCCCAGCATCAACGACTAAGTCGAATCGTCCTCAATCGCCCCTCCCGTCGCAACTTCCGTCCCTCGCTTTCATCACCGCCATGTACTGGCAGGTAAGTCGTTAGATCTAATTCAATCCCTCGGGAAGAACTCACCAAGTCGTCCTGCCAGGTCGCTTTGCCGTTGACGTGGGCGATCGGGGCGATCTCGAAGCAATCGACGATCGTTGATCCCTCAGTTTGGGAAAAGGGTTAAAGTGATGGCTCCCGAAGGGTACTTAGGGAAACCACAGTAGGACACCCACAGGAATACCCAAGTCACTCGAGGTGCTCCGCATCACAGAGCGACCTTGGGCTCGGCAAGGGTTGGGAAGAGAGTACATGAGTAAAGGCATGCTCAGGTACCAAGGGTGTGTTGGCATTTAGTTTTATCTTGCGGTTGGTCTCGTTTCTGAACTTCAACCCGAATGACAGATGCAATCGTATGGCTCACAGAGGCATCCCCTCCCGTGTCGTTGGGTGAATCACTACCCACGAGCCACCCATGACTCATACTGTGTTGTTGCGTGGGCGAGGCTTTCCTGAAGACTGTACTGTCCTATGTCACATGGGATATGCATATAACCAGGTTATCTATACAAAAATCTATTCTGCAGAATTTTCGGGGGTTCTGGTGGGATCCAACGAGATAGTCTGCAGACTCGTCGGAACGGAAGTCTCCATGAGCGTCTCAACACTTCCTCTGCCTTCCTCCCTTAGTGTCGTGAAACTTGAAGGAGGCATCCTACGCCGTAACCGTATTGAATCCGAATATCTGCGCTGACGCGAACCACTACTCCTCTTGACTTGCACTGAGCGCTGACCAGCTTCGTTTTGCTCGAGTATGAGCACTCCATCTTCGCTAATCTCTGTTCCGGGCTGCCATGGGTCCCAGTCGAGCTGGCCACTGTCGGATTTCGTAAGGACTGCTCTCGTGTCCAACCAGAAGACAGCCATGGTCGGGTCCTTGACCCACAGGTGATCACAATGACTTTGAACATAAACGAAAAGCAAGCCTAGCGCTAACACCCAAAGATGCAGCGCCACCCAAAGGTATACTCTCCAGTGAATGACTTTGGCACGCAACGTCGGCAAGGCAATCTGAACAGTTGTATTATCGAGATTTATCGAGGCCCGGGTAAAGTCCGACGACGCTGCCCATGCGGCCTGGTATGCTCTTGAAGTTAACTCGATGGCCAAGTTTCTGCGTGTCGTATAATTCAAGGGAATAGCATACGTAGATAATATAAGATTGGTTACAAGGACCGGCGTTAGTCCCAGTGCCCCCGAAGTGAACGGATTTCCGATGAGCGAAGAGGGGGCCTGTGCTTCCCCGACATTCGGAGAAATGATTTTACAGTTTCGACCGCTGAATACTCCAGCCCGGTTAGGGCTTCGCACCGTACGTATTACGGTTACGGCCGTACAATTTACGGACCATACGGACCAACTCTCAAACTTTGACGGTACGGTACGGTATTACGGTACGGGAATACAGCCGTTTTTACGGATAAATTACCACTCACTCAAAATTGCTCTTCCCAAAGCCATTAATTTGTGTTTAAGTCTTCCTTAAATGTAAATATTGTGCAGAATAGCTATTGTAACTAATTGTAATGTACTTTTGGGGCAGCTTTGTAGTATTGACAAGTGTTCCGGCCCTGTGCCGGTCCTGTTATAGTCACCTGCAGCATTTGTAATGCTTATTTCGGAACCAAAATTGGACTTATAGT
>KN838903.1:18461-32895 GCA_000827195.1 Laccaria amethystina LaAM-08-1
AAATATGACCTCTATAGAAAATATTTTTAAGGCCTCGTGAACCCCCCTCCCCCCCCTACCTCGGGTCACGGCATGAAATCCCGGTACCCCCTTGTTATAGGGCCATCGGCTCGCCTTCACTCTCATCGGCTTCCTCATCGCCGTCAAAAGAGTCCTTCTTCGCCTCTTCATCTTACTCTTCAAACACCTCAGTCGACAGCAAAGACCTGTACGTTCCCGTCCATAAACGGAGTGGAAGCGACGCGCATACAGCTAAGTAAGTCTTCACTAACCTCCTCGCCACTCAACCGACGAACTAACGTCGCTTCGTCAGCACGCCCACACATCTACTCGCGTGATGCCTTGCTTGCCTTGGCTGACACTACGATCACACAGTTGCACGACTCCATCCGCAGCACTCTGAGGGAGACTTATCCAGAGATTGTGATGAACAGGAAGATGAGGAAGTCGGTAGAATATAAGCGGAACCATGCCGTAGACGCAGTGGAAGAGAAAAAGGTGCTCGGTGCTACGCCATCAGCGCAACGGAGAGCAGGGGTGCTCTCGCCGTTCAGGAGGTCGCCGGTGCCGTCAGAGCTGGAACACAGTAGGACTGGTGTCGTCACTGCTATGCGGAAACCAGCGCCGGAACAAGAGAGGAGGAGCGGAGTTCCCTCGGCGTTGCGCAGCCCAAACGCAAGGATGAGCAGGGCAGTTGGACGTGCTCCTGAGGGGCGGAAGATTGCGCTCATGGCCGCGTCGGAGGAAGTGAATTGGAGGACGTGATCTGGGCCACTACCAGTACCTCAGGTAATCGCTGTGTAGGATGAAGGACATTCCCTACCCGACTCCTGAATATACCATAATCTGTAAGATAGAGCATCCACAGATACCTCACAATTCAAGGCATTTCCGAAACTTGAAGGGTAAGAAGGATCCTATGACTATGATGGGGGTGGGACGAGAAAGTCCATAATGCGGATAACTTTACTATATTCCACAACAACAAGTCGTCCCGAGGCTGCACAAAAACTCCAAGAAATCAAGGCCCTTGTCCCAAACCTACTGAACAGTACAGTGGTCTTCGAGGAGGATGGTCCATCCAACAAGATTGGGGGTGTCATTAGGCTGATAACTATCCCTTGATTGGTTATGGTTGTGAGGCAGAGTTCATCATCGCAGTGCTGCAGAGGTTTACTATAATTGATGTCATCAGAACTGCTGGTATCTGTGAACAAGTTGGGCACCATCCCCATCTTGATGGGAAAAACCATTGGCAAAAGCGGGTCTCGGGATGGGTTGATTGATTTGACAGTGTAGTACAGCATGGAACATTCTTCGTCTTTGTATCCAAAGATTCCAAACGAGATGGGAGGATCAATGCTTGAGAACCAAGGACTCAAAACGGATGATCCCACCAACTCTTGATGTGACGGGAAAGAGTAGACAATAACATAGCGGGGGGTTTGATTAGCGTTGCCGAAGTTCAGTTCCGAACCGTCAGTTCGGACTGAACTGGCAGAACCGAACAGACAGTTCAGTTACGGTTCCAGTTTTGGTTCGGGCTTGGGCGGTCAGTTCTAGTTCGCAGTTCGGGCATGAGAGAAATTTTGAGAACTGTATTCGAACCGGTTCGAACTGAACTGAACATACCATGTTTTTTGTTGAAATTTGGCTGGGAAACTGCTGAACGAGAGCTGTGTTTGCAAGAATTGAGTTGTGTTTTCGGAGTTTCAAAGATTGTCCGTCAACACTTGGTCAACACCTGTCAAGCAAACCTTCTTTGCACGACAAAAAAACAACACAACAAGCCAATCTCGACGTAGATGACAACATCGACGACACTGCGAATGACCGGGATGAGATTTTTGGAGACTGTGGGACTCTAAGAGTTGAAGATAGGAAGGACAAGGACTTCGTGCTAAGTACAGCTAACAACCTCGAACTTTTTTTCGTTGACACCATAGATGAGCGACGACGAGGAAAATATTTATTCAATTTACTCCAAGACACCCACAGACGAGAGTGATGATGTTGGCAGCAACGAAGCAGTGGCTACGGCGCATGCAAGACCTGGGGGGTGGAGATCCATTTTGCCTGCTCTCTATCACTTTTTACCATACCCCCAATTCCCGAATGTTCACTTGCGATGAATACATGTCACTTTCGGGATTTTATGCCCAAAGTTCATCTACATAGACTATTATGTTTTACCCACTGCAAGTCCCATCACTGTTGAAGCTAAGAGTAGGGCGGGAACCAACTTCCTGCCCAATTTTTGCCAGTTCGGCAGTTCGAACTGAGAACTGAACGGAACTGGACGGGGAAGAACGGTTCTTACCAGTTCAGTCCTGTTCGGTCCTCAGTTCTGCCTGGAGCTCGTCAGTTCAGTTCTCAGTTCTCAAAAAGAGGTGAAGAACTGGACCGAACTGAACTTCGGCAACACTAGGTTTGATCAATGATTTCATATCCATCGCTTAAAAGCAGCCGCAGAGGAGGTATATCCCAGACAGACAATTTGTGCCCTTGGATTAGGATGACACTGCCCTCATAGATTAACATCTACACAAAATATGGACATCAGAACCATAAGAATAAAAAACAGTGGTGAACGAACATCGTATATGTATTGATCATCATGACCATCATGATATCTCCATGCAATTGCTGTATCAAGCCTAGTGTTCCAAGCAACAATATGACCTGGAGAGTTTGCAAAAACCAAAAGGTCGCCATACAAGGTGGGTTTGTGATTGACAGTAAATCTAGTACCTTGCTGAGCATATTGAATTGATCCCAAAAGTGTAAATTGTGGACAGTTTGTGCAAGGGTAGATCTCGTGGGCGCAAAGTGTTCTGTCAGAAGTGGAAGTAGACCATGAAATGAGTATGATTCCAAGACCGTCTTGAGTCGGGCCAGAGCACAGCAACACACGATTCACATCTGGAATGACAGCTACTGGCCTAAACTTTGGTGCCTTCCCACCATGTATACCCAGATCCCACAGACATAGGCCATGGTGGGTAGAATTGACCACTAAGAATCGACCTCCAGGAATGAGAAAGGCATCTGTGTACAAATCCCCTTCAAAATTACTTGGTGTACGGGGTTCAAGGATTCGTGTTATGAAAGATTGCAAAGGAATTTCATTGTGGATGAGTGACGATAGTCGCGAAGGACACAGAGACACATGCTCTAGTTCTGTGATGGACATGTCTTCCACTGGAAACGATGGTGTGAACACCCCATGTCGCCTACACATGCGTCTGACTGCATTTAGCCACACGGTGCGTCGTTGAGTGACGGCATGCAACTTTCTGCACGTCTCAGATGCCCCAGAACTTAGTTTGAGTCAAAAAGGTAGAAGGCCAATGTGTGTACCTTTCTCAGGATGATGATATCCCTTCCATCAAGGTGTTTGTGTATTTGAATCAAGATGTCGGCAGGTAGATTCTCCAGACATAGTGAAGCCATCAATTGCAAGGATGGATAGTCCATAGACACAAGATGCAGCGACACTGCTGGACGGAGTGGTTGTAGTTCAGTGGGAGGCGTCATCGTGACCCTAAGGCGCCTTTTTGAATCATCGTTTTGTCATGGTCACGCGCACGCATTATACCTGGCAACGACGACATATAGATGAAAGCTCTGGGGTGAACAACACCTAGGTACTCCACCAAGCTACAGGCCAAACTTATACCCACCCACAACCCTATCCCAAATCTCCCTCGTATCAACCGCAGCACCAAGCCTCGAAGCGAGCAAGAAAGCGCCGCTCAGTTTCCTACATCATCCATTCCACCATGAGCTGAGCTGACTCCAACACGAAGGAAAGAAAGAAGCCCACCGATTAAGACTATACGTCTCCCTAGGCGGAGGCGTCAGCCTCTCCCTTAGCATAACAGGGATCTGCGCCCTTATCTCAGCCGTGATTTCCGGCCACTTGCTGCCTGAGCCGAATGAGAAGGGTTGCGGCGTTGAGGGCTTGAAAGGGGTTGCGAGGAGGGTTAGGGAGGATGTGTGTGCGTTTAGCATTGTCTTTTTTCGCGGGCGAGGGTGAAAGATGGGGTAGGAAAGAGAAAGAGGGGGAGGAGGGAGGAGGAGAGTGAATAAACAAATGGTGGAAGAAGAAGAAAAAAGACGAACCTGGCTTTCTTCACCGGTAAGGTACCCCAACTTTAAGCTCCACTCTATACACGCCTCTCGATCTTCTGCAGCTGCGGCTTGTAAGAGGCGCAGCCAGTTGTCCATGAATTCCTTGCTGTATGTTCGTGTTGCGCCAAAGTCTACTAGTTCAACCTGTGGACGAAGGGGAGTTGTTAAGAGGCATGGGAAAAGGGAAGAAGTTGAGAAAAGTGGAGAGGAGATGACAAAACGAAAGGGGGAGCGAGGGAGGGAAGAAAGGAAGAAGACAACGCACCTGCCTCGTCTGACTATTCCACAAAAAATTCGTCCAATTCGGATCAGTCTGCATCGCTCGAAACTCAAACAGTTCCTTTAAACACAGCTCAATCACCCTAGCTGCGATCTGTCGTTCAACATCATTAATAAAAACCCCATCCACATCCCAAAAAAGAGAAACCCACCTCATCCCTATCCCCCCTCCCCCACCCCCTCACATCAGCCTCACCCACACTCACACCACCCACCCGTTCCATAACAAGCACAGTGTCCGTGCTCCCGCTCCATACCCAGGGTACTTTATACCGCGGGTCTTTGCCTAGATGAGAAGGAGACCCAAACAGGCGGAGGAAGGAGGCTTCGCGGGTATAATCGCATTCGTCCGCCAGTTCATCTTTCATCACCTATTCTCTCTCTCCCCATCAGTCAGGGGGGAAGGGAAAACAAAAAGAGAACGACGAACCTGGACAGTCCGATCCAAAAACAAACCCCGGGGCAACACGCCGCCAACGCCAAGCAACCAATTGATGTACCCCAAGTCGCTCTCTATTGACTTGACGATGCCGGGGAACTGGATCTTCACGGCCACGTCTTCTTCTTTGCCTGTGGGCGAGGAGGAGGCGGAGAGGGTGGCGGTGTGGACTTGGCCTATTGAGGCTGCTGCGAAGGGGAGGCGGGAGAAGGAGGTGAAGTGGGTTGGGTGCGAGGGGATGGCGTTTGAGAGGACTTGCTAAGGGGATATGATGTGAGATGAGATAAATAAGTGGATGAGGGGGAGAAGGAAGGGGACAAACGAACCTCCATTTGCCAATCGGGCATGTAATGCGCGCTATCCTGCACCCTGCGGAATATCTTATCCACTTCGGGGGGTAAGACGTGTGTATCTTCAATCCCCAAAAAAATCAACACCTCTTTGTTTTTTTTTTTGAACAAAATAGAGATATGAAGCCATACCTTGGATACTCAAGAACTGCCCCAACTTGAGCGCGGCGCCCCTCATTTGGGATAACTTGCCCACTAGACGTTTGATGTTTGCTTCCGTCATTATTACTGAGCTGTCGTTTTGTGTGGAGGACCCGGAACCGGACACGGAGGAACGTCGGATGAGCTCGGACGCAGCGCCGTAGCTTAGGGAGGCTGCTAGACCTATATGCCGCGTTGTGTTAACAGGGGGGGGAGAGAGGAAAGGGAAGGGGGGACGAACCGCCGTAGTGGAATAACCTGCCGATGCGCGAGGAGGGTACTTTTGATGATTGGAGGTTTCGGGTGGGGAATGGGGTTGGTTGGAGGGAAAGCTGGTGAGGCGTTAGTAGGAGAAAGTGGTTGGATGAGAGGGGTGGATACCTCTGGTGATGGCAGTGGCTCGAGGACTGGTTGAACGGTAGATTCTTGGACTGTGGGCAACACCACATCAATATTTTTAGCTGTAGACTTGGGTAGGTGAGTACGAGGAAAGGGTGTAGCAAGAAAGCGTACTGACTGGTAGGACATCGGGGGATAATGGTTTGGGTAATGGGACTATGTCTGGTCGGACAGCCAAATTTTGGGTCGGGAAATCGGGCAAGGGTGGGCTGCTCTGTGGGGCTGTAGACAGTTCAGGTACCGGTGCCGGCGAAGGATCGTTCGTAGCAACCGCTGGGGTGTCGAACGAATGCGCCTCTGGGACGACAGCGGGAACAACATTCCCTTGCAGTTCCCTCGACGTAGTCGAACCCAGTACGCGTTTTATCTTCTCGAAACCCTCTTTCTCGCTAGCTGCTGAAAGCGAGGAAGGAGTTAGTTGAGCAGCTCTATAGCGTGCAGCATGTGCAAGGATTTCTGCGACGGTGTGAACGACGCAGAGCCAGTTGTATGCGGGTCCTGGCGGCATATGTAGTCGAAATTTGGCTTTGATTGCGAGGTTATATTCTTGTCCACGATGGACATCAACCAGGCAGGCCCGTCTAATACTGGTACGAAGCGATTTGTGGTACAGAGGTTGGCTTTATTTCTCTTCTGCGCTTTCGATTATGGTGCTGACAATAATATGGACAGCTCAGATGTGATCCAGGACATGCGAGTCAACGTCTCTGAAGAGATCTCTCAAAAAGTGATTTGGTACAAAGTCTGCACTTTCTTCTTCTCCTCTCTTCTTTACCGATGACAATGCAAGGAAAGGTTCTTGGGCGATGACGAGATCATCGAGAACGTCGTCGTACGCACCCCACTTGTAAGAAAAACGAGCCACTTCTAATGAAAAACGACAGCACAACCCGACAACAACCATTTGCTGGACGATTCACCGCCCAAAGCGGGGGTGGTACATTCGCATTCGAGCGCCCTCCTTTCCCCCAGGGGTGTTCATACCATTGACGCCTCTACCATTAACATCACCCTACCACGTCGACGCGTCTCTATCCTTCAAATCACGCACCTCACCTCCCCCTCCACCCCTGGATCCAGTCCAATTAACACACCACAACGATGATAGCACAGCAAGCATACATTCATACCCCCCAACACCCATCACCGCCGCACGCCCACCTTCCCCAGGCCCATCATCATCATCACGCGCCAAAAAGCCGAGCAGAAATACGGCAACACAAATAAGCACATTCATCCTCTCCCCATCCACAACCCCACCAACCCACGCACCCGCCCAACTCACATCATCGTTCTTCTCCCGCGCATTGTCCGTGCTCAGATCACATGCACCCGCCCACTCAAATTCATTCACACTCTCTCGGCTACCCCAACCGCCAGGGACGCCACACACGCCACCACCACCATACGCCTCCACCGTCCCACTAGCTTCCGCATCGACCGTCCCCCTCGTCCAACCCATCACCACCACCGACTCCGCTCCCAACCTCCCCCACATCCAAACTCAAGCCCTGCCAACACCTACGCCGCCCCTCCATGCGCCCCTCCTAACATTCCACGACCAAACTCCCGTCCTGACCGTCCGGTCCCTAACCGGGCTCTTCGAGATTGACCGAGCGGAGGAGAGGGCTCTAGGCGTGGACACGAGTTTTTGGGTCGCCGTTGGGTTGACGTATTTGGAGTTTTTGGAGGAGAGGGAGGTATGTCTTCTTTTACTTCTTTCGTTCTTTTGTGGGCTGCAGCTGATGGCGGTTCTTTTCGGGGGGTTAGAGCTATCTTGCAGCGTTGAGCGATTGATTGTATTGTATTGTAGTGCCGCACTTTGGAATTTTATTCTGCTGGTCAGAACCCTCACTATATTTTATATTCGCGGTCGACAAGTCAAGTATAAGCGAGTGAGTGAGGGGTGATTGTGATTGTGGGTTCTAATTAGTAATAACATGATAAATGACGATGCAGTACCTAAATACGACGAGGGGACAAAAGAAAAACGCAAATCAACGACTAATACCCGCCCGCCTTCCTCGTGTAGTTGTCCCGGTTATATTCCCTGTTCTCTCCCGACCTCCCATACGTCCGCGCAGGCTGGCGGGGCTTGGCATAGTTCAAAGAGAGCCTCGCACCATTGGGAGTCAACGCCCCCGAAATCTTATTCAGCGCCTCAGTAGCCACGGCGATGGAAGAGAACTCCACAAAGCCCGTGGGCAAATGTTCGCCTGACATATTGTCGCGCACTACCCACACCACATCCTCAGTAAAGCAAGAAAGAAAAAGGGGAGGTGAAGGACAACGCACAGAAGAAAATACTTCTAATCTCAGGCGCAAACTCGCCAAACAACGCTCTTAGCCCTTGTTCCTCGCCAACAAAGCCCGAGAAGTAAAGCTTGTTGACGGGGATGCCTGCACGTTCTGCACCGTAGTCGACGCGGAGGTCACGTCCTGCGAGGTGGAAGGGCTCTTCCAACCCCGATTCGACGGCTGCGACGGCGTCGTCGACGGACTCGAATTCGATGTGTCCGAAGCCTTTTGAGCGGCCGTCTGGGCCTGTGCCTGTAAGGGGGGCGAGGGTGAGTATGCAGTTGGAGGGAGGGAGGGAGAGGAAATGTGGGAAAGAGCAAGGGAAAGAGAAAAAAAAACGCACTCAATCGAATACTCGAAATAGGCCCATACGGTGAAAACTTCTCTCGAACCTCTTCCTCCGTGACGAAGAACGGCAGATTGCCAATCCACACCGTCTTGGCGGGTGGGTTTCTAGGTGGCGCAGAGGGGACTTCGTACCGCTGCACGCGGGTCGTCGTGAGGGTTCTTGACGCACCCACCACCACCGCGCCCAACCTCATTTGCATGGGCATGCGCAAGGCGGTGGTGCTGGGTCGAACAGCGACGGAGCGGGCTGTGAGGAGTGCGAGGCGGGCTTGCATTCTTAGAGCGTTGGCGAACATTTTGGCTTGAGGGGAAGTGACACGAGAGTGAGTCCGATGAAGAAAGGACGCGGAAAAAAAATGTTGTCGTTGGAGGGATGATCATGTGATGTGCCGTTTTGGGAAGGTGGAACACACGCACGGACCTTGTGCGGCTTATCTTTGGATTTTAGGATCTACTCGTATCTTTCTGCTACGTTATACTCGCCTGCTTCAGAGACGGAAGCCGTGAGTTTTTATTCACGTTCTATGAGATTTGAAACCCCGTACGGGGTTGGAGGAACATCAACCAAGAGAGCAAGAATCTCATCAAGTCGTGCACGTTCAAATTTACCATAGTCGACGCTTAAATACCAAGTCGAGGGCAAATCGAAAGAGGAATAAACCGCCGGAGGATAAATGTACACCTTGAGCGGCATTGCACTTCAGCAACTCCTTAAATTCCACCAAGAATCAAATCACCAATGTCAATCTATTAGATTTTTCGGATTCAGGAAGGGACAGGCATAAGACCACTCATCAACTAAAGCTTGAATTCTCTCGACCAGCTTAAATTCAACGCCTTCTACTAAATCAAGCCCGTGTATCTTCCTGAGCGTCGGTAGGACCCCAGGTAACTGCAACAAAAATTCAAAACGGCGCGTTGCGACAAAAACATGGGGAAGCAAACCTCAAACGGTCTCGACTCGGAGTTTCCAGCCATATTCATACGTCGATATTCGATGTTTGCCAATTCGAGCCTAGCGATGAAGTACTCGAAAGAAGCTAATGCGATCTGTGATTTATATATTATCAGCCCACTGGTGCTCCAATGGAATACAAGTTGATACCTACCTCGAACGTCAATCCATTCTCAGCGGTTGCAGCTCTGTGCACGACAATCGAATCAGCATGTTCGTCCAATTCACAAAAACACCTGACAATCTCAAGGCCTTGCATCCAATTTGAGCATCTCTGAACCTGCGACAACAGCAAAAAGCCCACCATATCTAGCCAACCCAACCTCAACCCTAACACTCTCCTCCAAAAGCCCCGTAACCAACGCCGGCACCACCATGCCGCACATACACATATTCTGCTCCAGGGCCGCAAATATCGCCGCATGCGAGCTCTGGAACATCGCCACGCTCCCCTGCATCGCGTTCCTCCTTATCGTCGCGCAGCTTAGATAGAGCATGTACGCGAGCACGAACGGGCCCGTGGGGCAGGTGATGTTTTGGAACGTCACTTGGCCCCAGTCGGTTGGGTGCCGGAGGCGGGTCCCGATGGAGTGGAGGTATGTGAGGATTTTGGGGAGGGTTTGGAGGACTCTGCGTTTCGGAAGTTTGAACATATGTAAACGTTATCAGCGATAAATTGAGCTCAGGAGGGTGACTGACGATGAATGTTCGTTTTCTGCGTCCTCGCCTGGATCAGCTGTTTGCTTTACGTGTGGCATGTCAAACGCTTTTCGGACCACTTCCGTGGAGATTGCGCGGAATAAGGGAGAGACTTTATGGAGGGTGGGTAGGACGTCCATGTCCCATGTCGTGTCCCCTGGAGAGACGCATATGGAGTGCACGCTATCTGCGATAACGAATGTTATGATCCTGTCAAAGAGCTCGTTAGGGAGGCGGGGGAGAGCATCGGCGGTGGGAGAGGGCATAGTGGGGTCGCTAAACTTGCCAGTCTTGAAGGTAGTGAAGGCTGTAATGCTTGAGAGAACCAAGATGGGGTTGTTATCGGCCCGGGGAGGCCGCTTGTCGATCACTTTCCCGCTCTGCCCCTCAAGCTCAAGATTCAACTTGGAAGGTACCATAAAATCAGCAATAAGTTAGGGATTGAAGCAAATTATAGGGTAGCAATTTTCTCGAACATTTTATTTTTGCGTGTCCCGTGGCGAGCGGTCAAGGCCTTTTTGGTGACGGTCCAAGTGCTCTCTGCGGCGCCATCCCCGTTTATTTGGAGGAACCTTATTATGTCTTGTAATCTTGACAGATTGAAATCAAGTGCCTATTTTTTGGCGCTCGATGTCCTGGCGTTCTGTCCGATGCGTAGTTTTTAGTGGCGATGATTTAAGCATCAAGTTTAACAACTCCGTTTGTTATAACCTTCCAAGCCATTGCGCAGAGAAAATCGAGTTTGCATTATTGTTTCGAGTACAGAATTCAAATCACCGTAATGAGCGCGTATACATGACAGATAATTACGCCGTTCATTAATAATCCTCCTCATCTGAATCACAGTCGTTTTCCTCATCTTCCTCCTCCTCCTCGTCCGAGCTAACTTCGGAGTCTTCGCTTTCAACATCACCTTCCTTTAACAAACATCCTTTCACGGAGCACGGGACTATGCCGCTATTACCCGTTCCCTCCTTGGGGTCATAGTAACCGACCTGCGACGCGTGAGTTGTGTGCGCGCTGACGGAACAAAACCCGTCAGGAAAGTTGTCGTTCTCGACCTCATGCCCACAACAATTCATGACTGTAGTCCATCCTTCCCAATGCCTATAAATCCGATCCCTTGCTTCGTCGAATTCGTGCTCTATTTCGCAAGAATTGTGAGAGTTCCTGTTCTTTGTGAAAGTCTCGTGGCACCGAACGCAGTGGAGTTCCTTTTTGGAGTCGTCGATGAGCTTGGAGAGTAGTTTTTGAATAACGCGCAGTTTGGCCTCGGACGAATTGTCGAGGGCGGATGATAGCGTTGTTGCGACGGTGCGTGAATTTGACCATAGAAGAAGATTTTGAATCTCTCCTTTGAGCACTTTGACCTCAGCGATGGAAGACTTCATTGCGTTGAATGCCTGTCGAGCGTAAATTACTTTCTGAGTGAAAGAATGCGCGAATGTGAAATTTTACCTGTGTTGGGCTTGTTCGTTGTCAGTGGCGTGAAGGGAAACCGCATTTCCACTTTAAATAAATCGCGGGCCTTTGTTGGCGCGTGGTGAACCCATAACTGACACGGTCACCCGCAACGGGGAAACACCGGCTTTGTTTGAATGGCGACGCGCCTTTGTTGGTGCCCGTAAATTTAAATAACTACGCTAAAGAACTGAGAATACAATGCTCACCTTCCTTTATTTCTTTTTGTGGTCAATGGCGTGAAGAGAGTCATCTTCCGACTTTTTTAATTAGGAGGATGCTAAGCACGTGATAGTTACGTCACGCGGCATCCTTGTCACGCTCAGCCAGAACTTAGAGATATATTAGAGATAAAGACGTAGGGCGGCAAGCCGCATGGCCCGCTACGGCCCATCTCATATTCGATTATTTTACATATGCCTTAAGTTGCTCATGTTCGTCGTTCCAACAGCTTTGACTGTTGACAATCAATCACGTGACTATACACGTCACAATGGTAACCAAGAACAATGGACTATTGATAGTCATTGTTCTACATTGTTCTATGTCAAATACATACATACAGTAGCACGGACCATCCTGTAGGGTATATAAAGGGCCAGCTTACACCCTTATAATATAAGTCTCATACTTCTAGCTAGTCAGTTGCTTAGCACGCCTCTACACAACAACACCCAAGGTAAGGGCTAGGTTGCGTCAGCTACCATGCGCTGTGTACTTTATGTACAATACATGCCTTGCGACAGGTTATGGGCCCCGATGTCGAACGACGTGCGCTAACACTGCACGAGTTCTGACAATGCCTAAACCTTAGCACCTTGGGCTTACTGTGCGCCCTCTGGGCTGCACGTTGCCACAGCTGCTTGCCTTAGGGCTTGAACGCTGTCTAGGTTGTTCGCCTTAGGGCTGAACACCAAACACAATGCCGTCTGGACATTGACTCTTAGGGAGTCAGGTTCACGTCGAGCACAGGCTGTGTTGTGCGCCTTCTATGGCTGCACACTCTCTATCAACCTGTTTGCTGATGAACACCCAAGTTTTATCTTTCAGATTTCAACTCACAATGTCCACCGTCAACAACAAGTCCACCTCTCTCAATGTCTCCAACATCCCTCGCTTCAATGGAAGCAACTTTCAGGGCTGGTCTGAGAAGATGATTGGCATCTTTATGATGGCCAAGGTCTATTCGGTCGTCAATGGAGATTCTACTCTCCCTGCGGTCAACTCACGTCCTACCGCTCCCGCTGAGCCTACCACCATAGACAATACAACCGCAGGAACCGACCTCAACAGACTCAACGCCATGTGGACACAATATCAGGTCCGCATGACCAACTATAATCACCTTCTCGCCGAGTATAACCGAAAGGTTTCCAACTGGAACGATGCTAATTCCCAAGCCATGGGAATCTTTAGCCGAGCCCTACAGATAGGGATCTGGGATCAAGTTAAGGAGAAGAATTCGAACCAAACCTGGGATTGGCTCAAAGACAAATACGCCAAACACTCCTTTATGGAGATCCTGGAGCACTTCCGGTACATCAAAGACCAGAAGATCGATCTCTCCGATCCCAATCCCCAGCTCGCCACCTTCATGCATCACTACCAGTCTCTGCCAACCTGGATGATAAGCGTCCCGATGGCCGCTGTCATCCTCCTCTCCAACCTTCCGCTGACCACTAACCCTGGTCAAGAATCTGTCTACCAACGCCTCCTTGAGTCCACCCTCAAGGACGAAGTCATAACCACCCTCAGCCTAGCTGACCTCATACAATCCATTCGTGATGTCTGGGCTGCACGATTCAGAGGTATCCATCCGAACCAACAGCCACGCAGAGGGACTACGTACGACAAAGGCAAAGCTCCGGCCAAGAAACCGCAGCAGAAACAACAGACACAGGTTCAGCGGAACACCGCTATCAAGGGCAAGGGTCCTAACCCTCAATATTCGCAGCAACAGAACGCCGAATCAGGCGATCAGCATACGAAAAAGAAACACCCCTTCAGACGCGGAGGAAAGGGAAAGAATGCACACAACCATATGGTTGGAGCTTCTGACTCCTACAACTCCGATTTCGTTTTAGCATCGGCGGCGATGCATATCGCCAATACACCATCTCTACCCGCTCCCACAGCTCACACTGTGACTTCCTTTAGCGCTGCCGGTCCTTCGACCCGGCGCGAGAAGTCAAGTGGTCCATGGAGAAACCCTAGTAACCCTGGAGGACTTTCTCCCTATCCACATGTAAAGCGTTCCCGCGACCTTATGAGTCGCCTTGGGGTCACACCCACCATTCAAACCTCGAAAGAGTTTGAGGGAATCGCTTCCTTGGAGGAAGTCACCGACGGAGCATTTGGAGCCCCATCTGTAAAGTTGGGTGCATACACGCTCACGGACCCACCTAGGGCTCCAATGCCAGAAATGGTGCCACTCACACCGCTTGTGGAAGCAATGGTGATCGATGTACCATCTGATAACGAAGATACGGTATCCCTTGGAGAGAAGGAGGACACCTTTAGTGTCCACACAGGCATCGGCCTGAACCCCCACTATTCGGGACTGTTCAGAGATGACGAGTCTGATTACGGAGAAGATCCGTCAGAGCTCTGCGGACCTATCATAGAGTCCACACCAGCAGGCCCCTCTAAGCATCGGTGGTCTTTCCCCGAAGGCTACACTGGGGTTCCAGGGATGAGTTCCAACTCGTCCTCTCGGCGCTGGGCAGACGACGACGAGGCCTATGATGGCCCGACAAATAATGAGTTAGTCCCCTTTTGTTCACACAAAGGCGCCTTACTAACCGATCCCTCTACAGCTTCTATTAGCTTAAGTATTGGTAGATCATTAGATAAGTATCTACATGCCAATACAAATATATTTTGTGGACACGTCTTGCATTGTGCAGACTGTAAAGGACCCTCTAAGTCGGA